>JAJTWR010000481.1:715000-735000 GCA_021613335.1 Whitmania pigra
AGTTAATTAATATTTGCCTCGGTCGAAATGGGCTCTCGCTTGGATGCAATTTGATGACTGTTAGAGCTAATGAATGGCTGAACGGCTGAGTGGATGATTAGTGAATGAATGAATGAATGAATGAATGAATGAATGAATGGATGAATGAATGACTTATCGATTTGGATGAATAAGAAGATTTAGCATTTTATGAAAGATCTCCCAAAGTGATAGTCGACGCCAGTAACAGATGTCTGAAATTTTGACGTCTTCCATACCACTCGGGCCCATTGGAAACGGCAAACATAAACATGCAGCCACTTATCGGCCAAGTTTACAGACGATATTTTTGTCTCGAATGAACAAAATTCCTTCATCTCAAAAGGAACAACAATGCAAATCGAAACGCAAATTTAAAAAAAAACAGAATAAGAAATAAAAACAGCTTCTAAGTCGAATTTCAAAATGACTTGTTGCTCTTGTAATGTAGTTCGAGGGACGGCATCAGAAAATAATTTGGTCGTAACATTCATCCTGACATGCATTCTCTCGTAAAACATATTCATTAAATTGATATTTCGAAAACAACGTTGGTTTACTTTTTTCGCACGACAAATTTATAAATGATGTTTGAAAAAATTATTAAAATAAATTTTTATTCTCACCTTAACTTTTAAATGAATTCGCAGACGAGTTTGAAATCAAAATAACGCTGACGCCGTCGGCGTAGTTTTTTCGATTTCTGTGTCGATTCGGTTGAAAGAAGTGCATTAATTATGAAATTTGAAAACTTCCATTTGTAAATAATTTATCTCTTTAGTCAATTAGATAAATTTTTCGTTTTTTTAAGATTTTTCCGTCGATTTTTGAGTTCGAAGCAAGAGACTCTGAAATCTAGAAACACTCGATGGCTCTAATATATGTTTCGGAGTTCGTGCCGGCGTGCAGTGTGAGTGAGTTTTTGAGTTATATATCTGCACGAATCTCATATGTTAAAAAAAATGTTAATTCATCTATTTCACTAACCCTTGTTAGTTAGTTAACAAGGTTCTCAATCAATTTTCCAAATCTCACAAATTGCCTTACACCCCGGATGCGATTTAGCTAAATTTGTTAGCACCGCTCATCAAACAGAACTCCCTTTATTTCTGAAAGTAGCATTCACTGTTCTCATCCATCATCCGACACAATAAGCTAAAATTATCCATCGCTTGTATCCATAAACACTTGACTTGGGGACATTTTAAAGTATGCAATGGCTCTACCTTCTTTCATTTCCAGAGGAAAATGTATTGCACTGATTCTGAGAATAAGAATCGTTTAAAAGGTAAATCGAGCATTTTTGGCATTTTTCTGCCCTCATAAATTTGCCAACATAACAAGTTCTTGTCTTATTTATTTTAAACTTACTACGTTAAATTAAGTTAATGAAAATTACTTAGCGTTGATGGGTTAATTAAACTCACAGAGAGATGACATTGTCGAAAATTTATTTTTACAATCGATCCAAAAGCAAAAACAAAAAGTAATCCTGGAAAATACGAATGAAATGTCTCCGATGTCTCAGTGACTGTTAATTTCGTCGGCGATATTTGTCGTCCGCTGGCGTGGAAAAAAATTCACTGGTGGAGTGATTCCGTCAAAGTGGACAAAGTATTTTTATAGACACATTAGGTGTAGGTAAACGGCTTTGAAAAGCTTTGTAACTTCTATTATTTAACGATATTAACAATTATTAATAGTAATGATAGATGCAGATTTTTTATATAAATAGAGTAACTTCAATGAGAATTAGATCTTTCAGTGCTATCGGACAGTTACAATTATTAAATTTAATTATTAAAAATTAATTATTAATTTTCTATTTTAACAAATTCAATTCATCATGATTGTTTGACTTCAAAACAAAGTTGGCCATCGTTAGTACGGGCGCGTGGAATTCTAGGCGAAAATCGGCTTCATTGTGATCTGTTAATGAGTGATATTCGAAGCGTTGGAAATACCGATCCGATCGACTTTCGATATCAAGGACTTTGAAATGGATGTGCGTGAATAGAATGTACATGTCTCACGTACATCCATCGGGAAAAGATGTGCTCCTTCATGTTTAGTGGAAAGACTAATTATACCAATTCGAGTTGATTTATAAAACGCTTTCATGAAACGAGAGATGATGGCTTTGAATCACAAGAGTTTCCATATTTGGACGTTCGTCGGATAATGTAAACCCTTGATAATAATTGTCGTAATTCAATAGGATACGATACTTTGAGACTTCCTTAGTAAACTAATCGACGAACCTCTTAAACATACTCAAACAAAGACACAACAACAACAAAGACAAAAGAATTAAATACTTTAATTAAGAATTCGTCAACGAGGCTGATTAAAACGGAAACTAAGACAACGAAATGGAGAAAGATGGATTGAAAAGACGTACTTAATTAAGCAGGTGTTTGAAGACAATCAGCCACTAACGAAGGCGTCCTTAGGCCAGCTGTTAAAATAAAAGGAAAGGTTTTTAAAAAATACTTTTTTCCCAGATTTTCCTTTTCCCTTTTAACCAAACAACAACGAGGATCCGATTATGTTGTTTCACCGGTCTCGGTCCATTTTTTTTGGTTTTAGATCGAAAAAAAGATTTTTTGAGCAAAGATGCCAGACGAATATCGGCGTATTTTGTTGAGGTTTTAAGAATCTATTTGAATGTTCTTAGAATCAATAAATTTAACTCGAAACTGACGTTTTAAAATCACTAAAGCACACTTAATCTGTCGTCTCTATTTTGTCTAGTTAATCACTCATCAAATAATAATAATAATAAATAATAATAATAATAATTGCAACAACAACAACAATAATAATAATCACCCTTTCATCTGGATTCGTAATGGATGCATTAGTTAAAACTCTCCCGGTGTCTCCTGGCAATTCCTAGGCAGGGCCATAACCAACCTCATGGGACGCATTCCGCTAGTTAATTAGCTACTTCGGAGCAGCTCATTAGTTCATGTATTACTTGACATATATTATATGACATTCTCTCTCTTTGTACGGGCAAAAGGATTGCACGAAGGGTTAATCTCAAACAAAGGATAATTCATTACTGGATGTCGAAATAGCGTCCTAGTCCTTTCGCAAACAAAGCTCTAGACTAACTTTTGTTATGGCAGGAGTTATGTATGGTATGATATAACTTTAAAAAAAAAACAGTCGTTGTCAGTTGTGGTGAAAAAAAAACATTAAAAAAAAATAGATATATATATATAAAATATCGCCATTAGAAACAGTTACGGTGTGTTTTATAGTACGTTAAGTGTGTTGGAATCGAAGGCTCTTAACCACTTAGAGTGGAACTTATTCTTGGAGAGAGAGGTGTCTAGATGTTCAACTTTTTCGCTGCCAAGTTTCTGTGAATCATGGAACGCGGAAAAATGCAGACTGACAACTTGAGGTTGCTCATACACACTCAAGCTGGATCGACAATCGGTTGGATGATGAAATGCCGTCATCGATTCGATCAACATGGCACAACCTTATGGATCTGTTATCGCTCACTCCAACTTAGAAGACTTTTTGATTTGGAGATTAAGTGTCATAAATGTCAATTTGAATAATTCATTTGAATTTTGGATAATTATATATAAAAACAAAAGAATAAATTTAAGTTCGGGGCTTGCTTCATGGCCATACTTCAAAATAAAATGTTACCTATTGAACCTCCGGGAAAGCACGTGATTTTCCACAAATCCAAGCGAATGACTGAACGTTTCAACCTCACCTGGAGATATATAAATGCGCGCTGCGATAATTTAATAAGCGTTTGAAGCAAAAATGGCAGGGACCACCTCGGCGGAAAAGGGGAAAGTTCTGGATTTCTATTAAAGGAATGAAAGACATTCCTCGGGGGAAACCTGACTCCAGGTTTACCAGATGCCAATTAGAGAGAAGAGTGCGTTCGGGAAGTGCGTTAGCACCGACTGCTACCACTGCGGATGATCCAGAAGTCAGTCGGTTGTGTGGAAAAGAGGAGAAGCGTGTCATCAATCACGGACTCATTTAGACAGTTGCTTGGTGCAGCCTCGATTTATTTATAAATCCTTCGGTACCTGGGAATGAACGAGCGAGTGGAATGCAGATCAAGCGTTGGAGACGGATTGATTGATGTTGAAGATGTCTCCTTCTCATCCATTCTCCGTCGGTTATCCTTTCAGATGTGGAATTGAAAAATGACTCAAGTGTCAATTGCATCGAGCTGATTTTTGCCCGTTATGGAAGTGATTAAAGACTCTTCCGAGAAAATGTTAAGCAATTGATGTCTTTCAGAGGCACCATCGGTAATCAGGTCAATCCATCCCGCTAAATGGCCGATTAATCATGTTAATTGAGCGATTAATCTATCTGTCATGAGTGCATCATTAATTAGCCAGGATTATCTACTTATTGGACGATGATCAAAATTTTTAACTAAACTAGACGTATTTAATTGAAGGATAGGTCGGTGTTAACTTGATAAATTACCCTGTTAGTAATCCGGATAGTGTCATTAAGCTCCGGACATAAATCGACCTAATCCAATTCCCTAACGGCTCTAGTTGCGAAAGTATTAGCAAAAGTTAATTACAAGATTACACATTATTTAACAATTAATAGCATTTGAGTTAAGCTGGAAAAATAATTGGTATCTGAACATTTAACGTCTTGGTTAAAGCTCGGTCCTTAGGCAGCTGACATAAAACGGAACCCCATTAAACGTGATCAATCACTGACAAAAGTTTCCACGCCGGGAACATTCCAGAGTGATAATTTCAGTTGATGGTGAATGGAAAACTCGGTCAGCCGTTCCATTGTGAAGCAATTAATCGCAACAGAAAAGTACGATCTATTTTTACTGCTGCCTCTCTACCCCGAGGGCGAAACCCTTCTTGTTTTCCATCAAAACATCGCGGCCCTGGATGGCGTATTTGTCTGTCTTTTATTCGCTTCCATCTTGTCTGCCTCTAGTAACACCTTATCAAGGATAAGAGCACTATGGGAAATTATTAGACAAAATATTATTAGACGAATCATGCATCCGTTTTACAAATTCCTTTTTTTTTTTTGTGATTTGAAATCTGCACGTCTTTGAAAAAAGGCCTCATCGTTGTTACCGACATAAGCGAGGAATTTGCACTACACATTTTTTAAATGCCCGTTAAACATCCTAAAAAGCCTTAACTATGTTATTTTGCCCGAGATAAAACGTCCTAAACTATTGGCTCGACTGAAATTTCAGTCGCTTCCACGTTCCGCCACACGGCATCACTTGTGACCTGGAATAGCGGCCCACATGGACCACTCCAATCTCCAAGTACGCCGTATTTGTTATGTCATACCGGAGCACTCCAGCTCGGATCAGAAGTGGAGTTTACTAGTGAAAACGGCAACAATGCGTTTTGTAGTATGATTTATATTTTTCTTTTCCGACCTTTTCTTGTTTATTTTCCACCGGAGAAACAAGAGGCATGGCATATCAACGCTCTGTTTCATCTTTATTTTGCTATTTTCGAGATTGGAGATAGTAAGGTGAGGCGAGGGGAGTGCAGGGACAGAAGGAAAAATGCCATTGGTATCTTGAGACAATTTCCACGGTCGAGTTTCCGAATAAACACTGAAAAATAATGCTAGGAATTGCAACAATCCTGCTCTGAAAACAATATCATTCGATGAAACCTACATAATCGATCCATAACGCGTTCACTTCTCGCGGTTAAATGGGTGTAAACAATCTTCGCTGAATTTTCTCGACTCGTCTGCTCGGTAGGGAGGGACGAGAAGAATGTTTGGAAAATTTGCATTTTTTGCAAGATGAATCACTCAAATTCATGATATTACTTTGGGTGTACGATTGAGTTGCATTTCAATCAAAATCTAACAATTTAGTTTACCCGCATCGTCGCATCTTCAATGATATCTTCTGAGGATGATACAGCGCAATTGCGGCGCGTTATTTTTGGCATCGTCTGTCCAAATCAATCACAAATTGCCGCGGTCAGTTTCAAGGGCTGGCGGGGCGCCACGTGACAGCCTTTTCCTGGAATTGCTCTCACGAGATCCGAAGAGCAAACACGGCACATGTCGAAGATGCATTTCTTTATATGACGAAGGAACCACCGTGGAAGATCTGTCGCCAACAATGTTTAGAAATATTTTCTATCTTGTTTTTGTTTTCATTGTTGTTCAGCAATGTTTAGTGGTCGGTGTAAGTTGATCATTTTGGATAAACAAAATTAACATTCTGTAAGCAGAATGATTATATTTTCGCTCCGGGTTGCTAATTAACAATCGCACAGCGTGCTTAGGAATTCCTGGGAGATTGTGGGAAAACTATATACTTTGGAATGCTGCCTCCATAAGTAAAAAGCGGGAGATTATTTATTTACATCTTTGTAAGTTATAAGATGTCGCCACCATCTTTGTTTGGTCCATTGTATATCGTTGTGATGAGAGTCTAGGACCTTGAGACGAGACACCCAGGATTTTTTTTTCATAAATGATGATAAATCTAGTACCAATAATCGATCGGTAAAATAATACAATAATATTATATAAACAGCGTAAAATAATAATACGCATTATTTACGCATTAATCGAATAAAATTATGAGGTTTGGAAACATCGTTGCATTTGAAAAAGATTTTGTTGGGGATGGGAGTGGCGGCTAAAAATCCCTTTTTGCAAGTTTTTCGATCTTTGTTCGCGTAAAAATTTTTGAAACAGTTTATCCACCACTTCCTTGGATCTTTTCCTAGCGATACCATCGCCCACGAAGCTTGATTGCAAAAAAAAAAAAAATTCCGATAACAAGTATGTAAATAGTGCAGGAAAATATCTAAACAAAATCCAAGACAGGGCAGACGTTCGGTTAAAGTTGTGGATGCCGCTCAGTCCAAAAAGTAAAAAATTGCCGTCTAAGTGCAAGCACCTAATATTATTTCGCGCGCGCAAAAATCCAACTCCGGGTTAAAGTTTACGATAGCCATTTATAACGTTTTTAATCTCGCTTGCTTTCTCGAGTCAAGTCCTTTCTTGGCGTTTCAATATTTAAAAGAGAGGAAAACAGGAAACGATGAGCTTTTTAGAATCCAAAAAAAAAACAAAAACAAAAAAACTTATTTACCGAATGGATTTTTTGATCGGTTAAGACTCCTCGGTTTTTCAAGTGCCCGTCTCTTGGTTATTTTCCATTAAAAAGAAAAGGATGGCAATAAGCCAGAAGGAATGCATTTCCAGGAACATTAATAAAAACACGTGGATGTATTCGAGGGGAGTTTGTTTTTTTTTATGCAAAGGAAAAAAAGGACCAATACGTCTTTGTGTGATTTTTCGTCTGTGCCTCCTTAGGAATTTTAAAAATTGTAGAACATTAAAAGCCAAAACCTGGTAATATTTTCCTCACTGGAGCAATCATAGCTGGTAAATTTATCTTCAAAATGCGATGATGGACAAAGCGCAAGAGCTATCCATCCATTCGATTTAGAGTTCCTTTTATGGACACTTCAGTTTCATTGCTCGGTGTCTGCAACGTATAACAGCGTCGAGTAGACATCTTGTCTCCAAATGGTATCCAAATGGCAATGTGCTCCATTGGCGTGACTGGAAAGGTAAGGTCAGGAATCTAAGCTGTACATTAATTAACAACATATTACGATGGATTTTGGATTAACAATAAATTCAATCCAAGTAGTCCAAAATCAATCGTAATTGATCTATTTATCATATTAATTATAGCTCTACGTCGACCCCTATGATAGCGGGATTATTGATTTTTATTATTCATTCGAAGTATTATTATTTCGTATCGAAGTAAGTTCGACACGCCTCTTTTGGTTCAACCGTTGCCACTTGGCCACCAGTGCCATCGAAAGCCGAGTTGTGATTGGTGACACATCTGCTGGCTTCTCAGAGTTGATTCCGGAAAAAATTATGGATAATAGGAGACCAAAGTTCACGAAACGTTGTCTTGAGTCGTGCTTCGAGTGCGAAGCTTTCCACATGGAGTGGAACAAACATCTGCAGATCCGCTTTCCACGTGGTCGCCTGGAAAGACGAGTTCGAGTAAACTGGGCTGGAGTTACAGGCACTTGTATTTTGCACCGATCCATCGATCCGCGTCGAAGCTCAACACTTTATTTTCTCTACCATTCATCTTTCTTTCCTTCGACTCATCCGGCACGCTCATGCTTCTCTTTCCTTCGCTAACAGAAATTCGAAAATGGCAAAAAGCATGCTCAAGCATGTCAATCAGTTGTTGCATCCTCCTCTTAACGTAAAGATTTTATTTCCCCACTTTCCAAGTAACCCGGCACTGGAAGTCTAGGTGCGTAACAGGAGCAGTGTGGCACTTTGCTGCTCGAGGAGAGATCGCCCTTGAAAACCACTAAAACAGTCCGTAAACTGAAAATCTACTTATCTTATCCTGACAAAGCCAATTTTGCTAAAGTTTGCTCTTGATTCGAGTCTAAAAACATCGACTGAATCAGACCTTATCGACTCCTGGCGTCTGAGAAATGCTAAATTGCTAAAAGTATTTCTTCTGCTCGAGTGAAAGTTATTTATCGCAAGCAAGGGACAAAACTCTCGTTCGTTTCTTGTTAGAACACGATTACTTCACTATCCTTCACAATTATGCTTCTATTTCATCAGATAATCAGCATTTCTGGAAGCCGTTATATTTTTATTAGCAGTTTCTCTGGCGATTAAACCGGAAAATCATCTCACGTGATCAGATGAAAATTTGCATATGGAGAACGATGCTCATTTTTCAGTTTTGTGTCTTAGGGTAATTAGGAACTACAAAAAATATATTTTCTGAATATTATAACTCTGATTAATTTGATAAATAAGTTGTACAAACGGATTGCTCCTAACGATTATGGATTAGAAGTCTACAATGAATATGAAATGATCCTTATGAAGAAAAGCTTGATTTTTCCAATTTTTAAACTTTACAAAACTTGAAAAAGCACCTTTTGTATGTAAAAATGACCATTCATGATATGTTACATAAATGTTATAGATACAATATTTTTTATAGTCCTATATGAATTTAAGACATGTTAAAGGCTGTGATGGAAACTGCTATGTAATTCTAAACCTTGGATTTTCTAGTTTTTTTGGATTCTCAGAAGCGTGGGCAACGAAATGTCACTCGAACAGCACTTCTTCTTCTTGGAAAACTGAGAAATAATTATCCAACTGCACTCTCTTCATCTTTTTCCATGGATTCTTTTGGTCTTCTCAGAGTAGCATCAGTAGACGATTCGTTATTGGACTCATCAATATCCAGGAATACGACATCGGAAAGGGTGGTGGTCGATCTGGAATAAATTATCTTCAGATCGTGACACGATTCCGACCTCAAATCTTGATCGACGTTTTCCTCAGGAATTGAACCTTCGTCCTCCAGGATGGTTCCTAGAGTCTTCATTGATGAGAATGCACTATCAACCCTACTGGGATTTGGACTGAAATCTAAGGTACTGGAGATGCTGGAGATTATGCTGATCTCAGTTTCGGTTGAAGAAATGCTGAGACCACGCTCTGCATTCAGGGTTTCGTAACTGGGTTCAAAGACTGACTTTGGATCTTGGGGTTCCTTTTCATTCTGAGCCTAAATTGTGTTATGATGTCACTAGTTTTATTAACCATTATTCTTTGCAGATAAATGCGAGACGAATGAATAAATCTAAACACCAGAACAATTTAGATGAAAAAATCTAACATGTGATATAAAATATTGCTAACTGTTCCATACGAATTATTTCTGCATTAATTGATTTCGTATAAAAAAAGAAGCAATTACCTTGCATTTCTGATTAATTTTCATGAAGGCAAATACTGCCAATCCAATTAATATTCCAATAATGAGAACCCCCAGTATTGGTACCCATATGACCAGATGGAGTTGCCTGGATTCTTGTAACGCGGGCGGATGTTGGGGAATTTTCGGGCAGTCATCGAAGATTTCAAGCGACAAATTGGCATAGGCTAATCCGTCGGTCAAGACACAGGAGACCAAACTTGTTGAGTTTGCATCGCAGGATTTGTTACTGGTAGAGGTAGAAGCTTCCCCAAATGATACCAAACCGTCATAACAGACTTCCTTGGCCGACAGATCGATCAAGTCACCCAAGTCCTCTCTTGCTATTGTGAGAAGGGATTCCCTAAAGGCATTTAGAAAGTCAGGTGGACTTGGGGGAAAGGCCTTGGCCGTCGTCAGGATGAAGAATAAGTACGTATGACTACGAAACAACAAATCCATTCTAGCATCTTACAAGATAAGTCAGGATTATGCTTATAGACAGTAAATTTGCAGACCCAATTTGAAAGACCATGATGTAAAGTTGCCTAATTTCTCACGATATAAAAGTAAAAAACGCTTTGTTATTAATTCGGTCCTTCAAGTAACATTCCAAACCTCGGCAAAACAAGAAAGTCTTCTAATGTACTTTAAATGTCGAACTGAGGAACTTAAAGCCACAAATACCATCGATTCATAGCTTTAAAGACAATTGACAGCTCGCAATCTTACAGTCGCAACTCGGACGCACGCATTAATGTGTTTTAATGCGGGCGCTGTTCAATAACATGAGTCACGATTCATCCACTATGCTTAAGTAAATAAGTCAGTAGGAGGATATGTGGCATGCCTATCGACATTGCGTAATTTTCTTTTGGTCCATCGAATGACCCAGTTGGTCGAGCTTCCAGATATTGCCGTCCACGATCGACCCCGAGCGATACTCTGAACGAATAGTCATTGGTGGGGCGACCCCGACTTTTGGAAAGCAGCAAAAGCCTTTTTTTCAAGTCGTGCAAGGGTTTGACCCCCATGGAAAAAGCTGAAACGACGTCTCTGATCCTCATTTTTTTATCCTTACTGACTAGTGACCTGTGGCAGTTTTGTGCTAGGCTGTGAAATGCTGCCTTAATTCAAGATGGTACAGTATCTCTACATTACTGTGTATGGAAGTTGCATAATAATAGGTATAAAAGACTGTACATAATAAAATATTGTATTTAGGCAAATGTATTTCTAACGAAAAAGGAATTCCAAAGATGTTCGTTACTGAGGAGACAGGAATGTCCTCAGTAGAAATGTTGTCTTTTAACAGACGAAAGCACGTCTTCGATTGCATACAGGAAAAAAGAATCATGGGAGCGTCTATGAACGATCTCATTTTTAGGACAGATGAGCAGATTGTGTGTACCACATTTTTTTGCTTTAAAACGAATTATGAGAATTCGTAATTTTTTAAGTTTTATATTCGATTTTAAATTCCTGTCATTTTGCAAATCGTAAGATATCTTCGAGACCTAAATAGTGCGCCTTAGAATCCGGTTCCGAGGATAATTATAGCCATCAAAACAAATCTTACTGGGAGACCCGTTGCGGTTTTTTAAAACTACTGCCTCTAGTGAATCGACTAACACCTGTTCATTTTTGTGTTATTTAGTTAATGAATGGTTTATGGCTAATAAGTAGTTTAGTAAACTTGCCATAGATTCAAGGGAATTTATAAATTTATCACCTTTATTTATTTATTTATTTATTCAACTCAGTAAGCAGCCATTGTACTAGGTTCAGCTCGACCACCTCATTGTGATTTCAAAGCTTCAAATCTCATCCCTTGTTTCGTCTCCTGAGAGTGACCCATTTGACCGTCTAATTCAATCGGAATTGCTTAAGTCTTTCCATGCACTGACATAGCATCACTTAATCTTAAGTCATTCGTGACTTTTAAGAGTTTTGCCAGAGCATGACCGACCTTTGCATTCATTTGCCTCAGCAAAAGAGGTAACCTAATTTTAGTCTGGGCCGCGCCAGCACACAGCTGTTGCAAAAACAAGCTTATACGACTTGTGCTAGATTGTAGGATATTAGCAAGGGCAAGTTGATAATACATCGTAATCTTGTGAGCTTCGATACTCGTGAATGGCCGTAGAGATTCTCAAATAAAAACTTGCAATTACATATTAAACATATTATAATCATGTAAAAAAAAATCATATAATTGGTAGAGTAGGCGCAATATATCGATCGCAACGTTCGGAACAAATGACAGCAATCAGGAAAGAGCTTTTTATATTTGTCTTCGGTTCTCTCGTCCTTTCGCACTCCAGGAAGTACAGCATTCTCATCTTTCCCTCCCCGTTTTACAGTCATACGGCATCCGTGTATGCCATAGGAAGGGAGCTCATGAATGAGGTTGGATTCTGCTTGCATTTTCAGAGCAGTCTTTGATCTCTGCTGAGTTGAGAGGTCGATAGCCTCTATCGATATCGACGATACGATGAAATGAGAATTTCAGTTCAAGATGGAAGATGGAAATTCCGAATAGAATATTGTTTTTTTTTTTTTTTAGCGTTGCAACTATTGACAACTAACAAGTCCCCAGATGGAGTCCAATTATTATTTTACCTGTTGAGTGTTGCGAACTTGATTGGGGAAATGTAGAAACCAATAAATAAATTAATTAAATACAAAATATTTTCTTTAAAACTAGTCTAAATCATCGTTAGATCATAGACGTAACCGCTGAACACTTCCGAAACACGTAGCTTCTGCAATTTTGCATAAATGATAAGTCTTATGAAAAATGCCGTATTTCTTCGGCATTTCCCGAGTCCTTGAAATGACTTAAATCAGACCTTTTCCATATTCAGGGTCACAAAGTCCACATGCTCCAACATTGGAGTTTCAAGTTGCCAGACGGTTGGTTGGAGGACGGGACAATGGAGGTCCATAGGTACGGTTCTCCGGAACTGGGAGGTCAAAAAGTCGAGGAATATGTGGCCAATATGACCCGAGAATATCTAGAGTTCGATCACGGTTTTGACTTTTATTTGGCTAAAATGCAGCAGCTCAGCAAGCATTTGGTCGTGGACATGTTGACTGGAAACGAACAATTGATGAAGAAACTGGAAAGTCTGAAATTCGATATTGCCGTGGTTGATTCTGTCTTTTTCATGAGGTTCTCTTGCCTCATTCCTCACAGACTCGGCATACCGATGGTAACTTACAGCGACTCGATTAATCCGTGGCTGGTTCGTATGCCGTGGCTTCCCTCCATCTTTTCTCCGATGAGAATGTCCACGGACACCAATAACGGTTTCACGAAAAGGCTCTCAAATTTTCTCACTTTTGTTTCCTTTAAACTGTTCCCACATTCACTCGACTTGAACCAAAGCATTCTCGACGAATACCGTAAATATGGTTACTTCAGTACACTGGACGACATCATCTCCAGATCGATTCTATTCCTAGTACCTGGAGATCCAGTACTGGACGTCGTTAGGCCGAGTACTGCCAATGTAATCTTCGTTGGAGGACTGACGACTGACTTGATCAAAAGCACCCCGAAGGCCGGAACCATTCCAAGTGAATACGATAGCTTCATGAACGATTCAAAGAGCAAAGCAACGGTTTTGGTTTCTTTTGGCTCGATGGTTTACTGGTATCCTGAAAAACTAGCCATTCTCCTCATAGAGACGTTTAAACTTCTGCCCGACTATAGGTTCATATGGAAATTTCCAAACGACCATCAGCTCGAAATCCCTGAAAACGTGATGACCGTGAAATGGATGAAGCAGAATGAACTTCTGACCAAGAAGCAAATGAAGCTCTTCATTACGCACAGTGGTAACAACGGCCAATTCGAGGCCATCTACCACGGAGTTCCCATGTTGGCCGTGCCTCTATTTACCGACCAAATTCGAAACGCCATGAGAATTGTAGAGAGAGGATTCGGAGAACAAATAAACTACAGGACTGCCACTCCCGAATACTTTGCGGGACTCATTGAAAAGGTTGGGGTTAAAAATAGATAAATCGAGGATAAGGGTGCCTCAGTTACATAAATTAGCTGTTATTATTATTATTGTTGTTGTTTAATTAATTAAAATCTAAATTCGTATTTAGTTAATAACACAATATTTGATTAAAGATAGTCGAAGATTCTTCGTACAAAGTCAGGGTAAAGAAAGCATCGGAAATGTTCAGGGACCAGCCACAATCGCCAGCCGAAAGGGCAGCATTCTGGATAAGCTACACCATCAAATACGGTGCAGAACACCTCCGTCCAACAGGAAATGATCTTTACATCTGGCAGTATCTTTGCATAGACATTTTAATCTTCTGCGTCGCGGTTCTAGCTTCATCAGCGTTCGCCACGTATGTTTTAATTCGATTCAGCATCGAGAGAATGGCGTCACAGCGAACAACGACATCAAAGAAGCATAATTAGCTACAATTTCTATCTCGTTTCCTTAATTCTGCCAGGTTAATCAACAAAACATGACAGTTTACCTAATAATGGAATCAAATTACTGTAATTATTAGCTAAATTTTAGCACGACTAATCTCAATCATTTACACGCGAACCCAAAATTCGCTACTAACCCGGATCATTCCGCTTGTCATTTTCTTATAAAAAGGTTTTCCGACAACTTCAGTTGCGATTATATTAAATTTCATCCCCCAAAAGTTCTTAATTTCCAAAAACCACAGCAAGCCCTGCCAACAACTCGTCTGCAAAGCATCGGATGAAGGCGTTTAAAAGTAAACAGGTTGACAGACAAGCAGGTATTTTAAATATTTTCTTTTAAAAAAAACTGCTGACTGAAAAAATGAAGTCTTTCCGATATTGTGAACAAAAAAAAAACTGGAATCGAAAATAAGAAGAATTCTCTAGAATATCGTTAGTAAGTTAGTCGCAAGTAGCTACGGCAACAGTAGCGTAGTAGCGGAGACAGACCAAGCTGGAGTATGGACAGTTTTCAGCTAAAAACGACTCTAATAATAATTATAATAATATCAACAGAACATATTTATAACGATAATAATAATAATAATAACAATAATATCAGCATGACACAATTATAATGATAGTAATACTTACAACGCAAGAGTTGTGGAATCATGGATAGGAAAGTAAAAAACGCAACAAATTTCTCAGCATAATCGTAGAATAATCATCTCGAATAAGCATACACGGAAAAATATGTAAAAATTATTTATTTAAAAATTTGAATATTTATCTTTGCTTTCTTGTCTATGTAAACGATACTTAAGTCGAGCATACTTGAGTACTGCTCCAGTATACCACTTGCCCGAATACAGGCAAGTGTAATATGCTTTGATGCGTCCAATGCGATATTGTCGGTCGAAACTAAGGAGCGAGGATGGCCTCCACAGATGCCCAGAATCCCCCGGAAGCAGAAGCAAAAGAGGAAAAAAGGAATTTACGTACGAAAATACTCGAGAAGAACAAATGGAACCCAAAAAAATAAATGAATGATTGATCGAACGAGTGAAAGAGAGAAGCCGACGCGTTTTTTAAATAAGAAAACAAAAAAGATAGATACGAACAAGATAGAATCTGAAATCTGCAGATTTTGGTCAAGCCTGTTGGGAAACACGAACGCGCACACAAACACACACGCGCGCGCGAAAAAAGAAATGTTTTTGCGAACATTTTCTGAAAACTTCAGGTCTGGAGGGACCTAGGCAGGTTTAAAAGCAGCAAAATCCCTTGCCAAAAAAAAACCTTAACCATAACCTTAACCTAACCATTCTACCCAGCCCCCCCCATACCAAAGTATTATCCCTCGAACATCATCACCATTTTAAGGACCCACCGACATACTGGCCATGTGATCATGCAAGGTCTTTAAGGCACTTTATAAACATGCACTTCATTATTGTTTCATCAATCGGTTGATTTATCTCTTGCCTAGGACTCTTTAATCACAGAACTTAGGCTTTAGACAGTCGAACATGCTTTAACTTTCTGAACACTCTGGCTTCTGCTGCTGCTGATGATGATGATGATGATGATGATAGTGGTGGTAATGATGATATTGATGATGGTGGTGGCATTATCAGTGATGATGTATAGAATAGATAAACGGTTTTTTAAGAGCACTTGATTGAACAACTACATGAACCTGGACACTACATCAGTTGCCAATGATTGTGACTGCCTTGGTGACGACGACGACGACGATGATGATGATGATGATCATGATCATGACGATGGCAACGATGACGATCATGATGACGATGATGTTCTTGATGCCTTCAGATTTAAGGAGTGGAAGATATTGGATCTTCAGGAGAGGTCCTGGAGCATACCTGAGAACAGTTCAAAAAGAATTTGACTTTGGTCAATAAAGTTATTACCGTCATTATTAAACTAATGACATCACTTAGCTATTACAACTGTGTGCTGATGATGATGATATAATGATGACGATAATGATGATGATGATGATGATAATGATGATGGTGATGACAAGGTAAGAATTACTTATTACCTCCCAAGGCGTGCTTTTCCATGCTGGGATCCAGATCAAATGGAGAATCGCACGCGTCCTCCACTGCCGCATTGACAGGCATCTTGTCGGTCACTGGATTTATTATTATTATTATTATTATTATTATTATCATCATTATAAAAATAGTAATAAGTTAATGCAAATAAATAATAAATAAAATAATAAATACTGACTTTGGCGATTCTTCGAGGGATGGCCGTTGGGACTGACATTACCGTCGAGAGGGGCAGAGTGGGTTCGACTGACTGCCAACTTCGGCTTGAGGGACAAACTCATCTTTCATAAATTTTAAATAAATGACAATGATGTACGATGAAATAAGTGAAAAAAAATATAAATAAAGTTAAATGATATAACAATAACAAATTATATAATTAAATAAGAACAAATTATCTTTTATAAGTTTTAAATAAAAGTTAACTCTTACAAATTTTAAGTATAAATTATCATCTATACGTTAATAACAACAACAACAACAACAACAACAACAACAACAACAATAATAATAATAATAGCTGGTATAATAATATAATAACAGCAGTCGGTTGATGATTACATAATAAATAGGAACAATGAACCGATATCATTACTACCTTGAAATCTGGTCCGGACATCAAGTGGCTTTGGAAGTTAGAGAAACCCCCATTGCTTTGTTGACCATTGTTGTTGTTGTTGCTGCTGCCAGCATATGCGTTGTTGCCGATCACGTTGCTGAAGGGCATGGCAGTGGACCTACGGGCCAGTGGTAGGTGGGTGCTACCCCCGCCTCGATACATCCCCGAGAAACGACTGTTAGAATTTCGGTAGGAAAAATTCCTGTTTGGTGGAGATGTAAATTAATAAATTTCTTGCTGTAAATTCTTTTCGAGACGTTAGCATGTGCGTTAGGCAGGTGATTAATTTAATTGAATTACCTCAAATTAAATAACAAATTCAAAGAAATGCAATCAAAACGAGAACCACGAACATCATTCCATCATTCCATTCTCACACTTTAGTTTTGTGGCTTTGGTTTTGTTTAACACAAGAAATTAATTTGAAAAAATATACTACAAATTCAATAAATTAATAAAAATTTATAAATGCTATTAAATGAAATAAAAAGAGCAACAACGACAACAACAACGACCGACCGACTCCTGTCGAAGGAATTTCTAAGAGGGACAGAGATGTGGAGTTTGTTGACCTGATTGGTCCAAGACATGAGCTTCTTACGCTGTTCTTCCCCGAAACAAGGGTGGCTGGAACATCCCTGGACCAGCCTCAGGAAGGAGGAACAGAGGCCGGAGTCCGAGTGGTTCTGCTTCGAGACCAGGAGTTCGGTGCGAACTGGGATGGGGAGAGGTAGACGAAGATGAAAAATGTTGAAAATAATAAATAATTATTTCTACCTCATGCTGACAATATTTCCCAACAATTCGTTTGCACTCCTCCATTGTCCCCCACACTCAAAAAAAAAATAGACAGAACCCCCCCCCAGAACACTCACTCTTGCCGAGCAGGTTGACGACCCTCAGGGGCAGGTTGTCCCTGTCGGCCAGTCGCTGCGAGTGGCCGAACCAGGTCTGGTCGTGGACCCTTTTCATAGGGGTCTTTAAGAGGTGGGTGAGTTCGATGATTGCCGTCTGTAAGCTGTCCGGGTTGTTCCTGAGGCTCTGTAGGGTGGAGGAAGGAGTGGATGGATTATGATATTATTGAGATTAATTGATAAATTTTTAATACTATTAAGATTAATTGCTAAATATTTAATATTAAATGGTAAATAATAAAATGTTCAGAGTGATGAATAGAAATATATGTTATTTGTTACTAGATTATTAGTAAAATAAATTACATATGCTACTTAAAAGGAATATTATTGTACAAAAATTGTCTCTATGAGTTTGCTAAGGTAAACGTTAGCGATATGCAAATAGATGCAGCTTCATGAATAATTAATCGATAAACCTCTTCCATCGCATCCAGCTGCTGAGGTCGTTCCTGCAACTTCCTGATGTTCAAGAGCAGCTTGTCTCTGGCACCTTTTGTCACGTCCTGATGATGATGATGATGATGATGACGATGGTGATTATGATGATGATGACGACGACGACGATGACAATGATGACGTCAGCGAAGATGATATTTAAAAAAAAAATACATTATTTCAAAAATAATAAAAAACAAATTACCAAAGTCAAATGATGATGGAAATAAATACAAATAGATTATTAAGTTCAAAGTGATTAATGAACGAAGAGGTACAGAGCCAATAGGAGCTAAGGTCAATAAGGTCGATACCCTTTGTATTAGCCAATCCTCGCTGAGAGAGAGCAGTTCCTCGTAGGTCAGTTTCTGCAGGAGATTCGTGTACTTGTGGAGGCGGAGACTTTTCAACCAGGCCGAGAGAACTATTGGACGGTTGAAATCAACTCGTTAATATTCAGACGAGGCTTTAATTATCAATCCTTCAATCACATTGGATGAAGTAACATCACTACTGTAACTGTAGATCTTGCATTCTCTTACAGGATGTACAGGCTTATTAATTTATGAATAACCAACGAATACTGAACTAACTCATCGACCAGTCAGAATCCTTGCCATCGCCCGACGTCACCCTCATGTCTGCCTGTGATTCATTGCTGTCAGTGGAGTTGGTACTGCTCTGAGGGGAAAGTGGCAAATGGGAAGAATTCGGGCCGAGGATGAGCCTCATCCGGAAGGCCGGATTGGTTATCTCTTCGGCCGTTTGGACCTTGTTTAGCCAATCGGGTACGAGGGAGACGGTCCTTGCCAGTTTGGTATGACCGTCAATTTTTCGCACCGGTGAGACGGTCTTGCCTTGCCTCGAGTCGCCTATTGCGAATTAAAAATTCGACCAATCAACAACATTCAGAGTCCTGGACGAAGATTTGTTTATTTTATCCTTATTTTATCAGAGCCATTATCGGATAACTCTGATCGCGCTTAATTTAATTCTATTTAACAACGGCGCAAAAACAGATAATGGATTATTTCTGAAAAGAAATGTTGAGAACTCAAATATATACGTTGAGCTTGGCCAATTTATTATATTTATTATATTAGACAGCACCAAATTCGCCATTATCATTGTCCTCACATGACTCATTTACAGACCTTTTTCCTCCAAGTACGGAAAACCCCCGCCCTTGCTTCCAATTTCTCCGAAGTTGTTCCAGATGCCCTGCGGATTGGGGCCGAACGTGGTCCCATTTCTGAGCCCAACTTTGACCTTGTCGGCAAAGGTCAAGTCGGTACCGGAGGAATCCTCATTGGGCAGCTCCCTCGACGCTGGCATGGACAGGGACGATGCTAGCCCCCTCTTCGTGAGGTTGTCAAACTGGACCGATATCCCGGAGTCCCTACTGGAGCAGCTGGAAAGCATGGAGAGGCGGCAGGAGTCCCTCGGTTCTTTCGGGGAGTTGTTGATGAGTTGTTGCTGTTGTTGTTGTTGTTGTTGATAATGAAGAAGATGATGATGATAATGATTGTGATTCCAGGTGAGGCTCTTTTCTTCCTCGTCTATTGTGGCTGGAAGGGAGGGAGCATTATAAATAATCATAACTATTGACATTTCATCATAAAAAGTCGTCATCATCATCATCATCATCATCATCACCACCATCATCATCATCATC
>JAJTWR010000481.1:745000-837500 GCA_021613335.1 Whitmania pigra
CTTCAACATCCTGCTGTTGCTGTCAGCTTTTAGTCACGCTTGCAATCAGCATGTATAATATTGATATAATTATAATAATAATATTGAATTTAAAATTATACTTTTATATTAGTTTTATTGTATATTATATTGTATTAATATCATTATTTCAGTGTTATTATTTTAATATTATCTGATTAATTTTCCTTTTTAGGAGACATTTAGCTCTCTAAGGTGTTAACGAATAATTAAATAACGATCGATATCATAATAAATATAAAATAATAATAATATAACTATTACTAATAATAATAACAATAATAATAATAATAATAATAATAATAATAATAATAATAATTTGTAATAATAATATATATATATATATATATATATAATTATAAAATCGAAATAATATATATATATATATATAATTATAAAATTATTATTATTATTATTATGAATTCCATGGATAATCAATTTAATATTAGTATAAATTCCATGGATAATTATTATAATATTATTATGAATTCCGTGGATAATTATTGACAAACCCCAACGTGACGTAATTCAAATTGGCCAATCAACGACGGCTAGCGACCGGCCATTTTGATTCCAAAAATAGCAACGTGGCTGCATCTTCGGGAATTCCCGAGACTCAACATTGTGGGGGGAAGTGCAATTACTCTGTTGATTACTTTCTAGGTAATTTCACTTTCAAATCTGATGGAAATGCCAATAATTTGCATGACCCATAATAATAAGAATAAATAAAATAATAACAATAACAATAATAATAATAATAATAATAATAATAATAATAATAATAATAATAATAATAATCATCATCATCTTCATAATCATAACAACAATATTAATAATAATAACAATAATAATAACAGTTCCTCCTATGCTTTTGGATAATTCGCTAACAACAATTTTATATAGCAGTTTTTTTTACCCCTTTCCACTCCACAAATCCTACCCCCCCCCCTCCGCCATCCATAGGGGGGGGGCTGACCCAATCGGCCGACCAACCCAACAGTCAGATTTCCCATGGGTGCCAAAATGTCAAACCACCACCACATCCACCATGGATGTTTACGCGCGGAAATTCTCAGGCGGAAAAATTTCGTCTCCGATTACAGAGGAGATTCACGTAAATTATATTTTTATTTCTGTCGATTTAAGTGTAGAAAGGGGATGAATTTTTTAATTATTTTTTTATAGAAAACGACAATTTTTAAAATTATTTTTGTTAAATTATTGTTAAGAGGATACATTATTTAATTATTATTTGCCGATAATAATTAATTCTGGACACGATTGGGAATCTGCATGCTATTGTGTTTGTGAGCGAGTGAACTGTGAGAAAATAATTATTTAGGGATGTTTATTATTGTCACTATTATTATTGTTGTTGTTGTTGTTGTTTGTTTAAAATTATCATCGTTGTGATTGGGGGAGATGTTATTATTATTATTATTATTATTATTATTATTATTATTATTATTATTATTAATTTTGTTGTTTAAGATTATGATTGTTGTTGTTGTAATAATTGATGTTGTTGTTGTTATTGTTGTACTGCCTTCCCAAGCTCATAACAACAGGAAAGTAAAAATGTGGTTCCCAACAAAATAATAGTTCAACAAGATGATCAAAATAACAACATAATAATATAATAATAACAACATAATAACATAATAATAACAACATAATAACATAATAATAACAATATAATAATATAATAATAACAACATAATAATATAATAATAACAACATAATAATATAATAATAACAACATAACAACATAATAATGACAACATAATAACATAATAATAACAACATAATAACATAATAATAACAACATAATAACATAATAATGACAACATAATAACATAATAATAACAACATAATAACATAATAATAACAACATAATGATATAATAATAACAACATAATAATATAATAATAACAACACAATAATATAATAATAACATCATAATAACATAATAATTTAACATCATAATAACACAATAATTTAACATCATAATAACACAATAATTTAACATCATAATAACATAATAATTTAACATCATAATAAAATAATAATTTAACATCTGATTGTTCAAGGTAATAATTTCTACTAATTAAACAAGCAATGCATTTTTGTAAATTTTGCAAAATACATTATGAATAACATTGTGAGGTTGCACGACAGAATTTGTTAAGGTTAGTTAGGTGCATAATATCATAATCTCAAATATTTTCGAATGCAATTTTATTAAAATTGCCCATCAACTTCATTGCAAAACTCAAGCTGTAAAAATACTTGTATGGTGCAGAAAAACTCCACCAATCATAAGTTCATGCAAATGTAAACTTATCAATTTAAATATCAAAGTTGTCAGTGCATATCTGTTATGTCATCAATCTGATTGATTTTTTACCTAATGTTGTCTTTAATTTGCAAACTCTTAATAATTCATAAATTCATAATAAATCGTTTGTATTATTTTTTTCTAAAAATATTTAAAACCAACTTCTTGAGGATGATAATAATGTTCAGTCAAGAGATTAAATTATTTGCAATAGATTTGCATTTAAAAGTTAATTCGTTTAAAACATGATCTTGAAATCTGCAACTTTGTCGATAATCTTGAATAAAATTAAAATGCAAACTTATATTAAAACAACAACAAATATACAAAAAGCTAACCTCGTATAGTAAATTTCTTCAGTGTCTTCTACAGATTAAGAGAATTCTTCTCATCTCACGAAATAAACTCAATTTACACAATTCTCGCTTAATTCGCCTAAAACTTCAGTTGATCTTCACAAACCAAACTCAATTATTTCGCAAATTATATATTCCCTCGGTTCAAATGCAAAAAGCTAACAAAGACTTTAAATAAAGACTTAAGCCCGCTCAAAATATAAACAAGGAATTCGTTGCCGAATGCTTTGTAAGAAGCGACAGGCTTTTTATTGCGGCAACTTAGCAACCATCGATGGTTCGAAATTATGCAACCAATCAATCCAATCAATCAGCTTTGTCACTTTTTTCTCAAACATTGTTTGTCGATCTTCTTTGCATTTATTTATTTGTTTATTTATTTACTTATTTGTTTGTTTGTTTTTAATAAATAAATTAACAGGCGATCAGTTGATCGCGAACAAGAGGAATGAATCATACTAAGGATTCGTGACCAAGTTAACAGAGCAGAACAATAAACATTCCTTTTCATTCATCGTCGTCTTGTCATTTCTTCAAATTTTTCAGTCAATTATTTATTAAAATAATTTTCAAAAACGAAAAATCTTCAATCTGTTCCTTCCAGAATTTTTTTTTAGATTTTTTTATCTCATTGGCCGCAAAGCCACAGACAGAATCAGACAAACGCGACCACGAAATTGAACGATTCCGAAAGCAAAGAATAAAACTTTCCCTGAATTCAAATCGTTCGAAGGAAATTCATCTTTAAAAGGAAGCTCTTTAAAAATGAAAAACGACGTTAGAAAAATGATGAGGAACTATCGGCTACGAATAGCTACGCTGGAATTCGGCTTACTCAGTGTAAGTAAAACTCGGCGCCTAAAACGCTCAGTCGAAGTCGTTGTGAATAAGTATTTGACGATATAAATAGAAAGTTTTTTTTTAGTCGACTTACAACTTATGGCTTGCGTCGTTAATCTTGTCAACGTCAAGTCCATTGGTGTCAACTTTACAAAAGACGAATGGGGGAATTAATTGCACTGAAAATGGAAACTCCTTATTACAGAATTTGTCTTCAAATCTTAAAAAATGCTCGTGGAAAATCTGAGCGTCACGAACGGATGAAGAGTAGTTATGGGCATAATTTATGATAATTATTTATTATTAATTAATTTATTGTTAATTATCAGCACGGGCGAATCCCTTCCTCGGCTGATCAGAAAATAAACAACAATTATAAAATGCATTCACAAGTCAAAAAGCAAATGACCAAAAACAACATGGCCGCAAAATCAAATGTCACGAGTTTTGTTGTCGCCGTGACAATTATTTTCAATTTAAATTTTGAAATGTAAGTTTAATTTTAAAAGAAATTTAAAAGAAAGTTGGAGGCGGTTTCAGCCTTACTTTGAAGCGGAATTCCAGCCACCATATGTTACAAGTTTTAACAAACTGGATGTAATTATTAAAAAATGGATATAATTATTAAAAACTGGATGTAATTATTAAAAACTGGATATGATTATTAAAAATGGATTTAATTATTAAAAACTGGATATAATTATAATAAACCAAGACGTCTAAAGAGTGTTTCGAAAAACTCTCGAAAATCATTGCATTGCATTGTATACACATTGTATTGTATTGCATGGCATTGTATTGCATGGCACTGTAAACACATTGTATACACATTGTATTGCACTGTAAACACATTGTATATACATTGCATTGCACTGTAAACACACTGTAAACACATTGTATACACATTGTATTGCACTGTAAACACACTGTAAACACATTGTATACACATTGTATTGCACTGTAAACACACTGTAAACACATTGTATACACATTGTATTGCACTGTAAACACACTGTAAACACATTGTATACACATTGTATTGCACTGTAAACACACTGTAAACACATTGTAAACACATTGTATACACATTGTATCTATCTTGAGAGCCTCACAAAGGCGTGATCTGATGACACCAAAAATAGGCACCTGGGTATGTCGGGATGTGTGCAATGGGGATTTGGCTTTGACTCACCGAAATAATCCTCGTCACGACATTTCGATTGTTTGTTTGCGGAGCAATTTAAACGACACAGATTTTTATTTTGTTCCTGTTTATCGTTGTTGCTGCTGCTGCTGTTGTTGTTGTTGTTGTTGTTGTTGTTGTTGTTGTTGTTGTTGTTGTTGTTGTTGTTGTTGTTGTTGTTGTTGTTGTTGATTCGATCAGGAGTCCATAAATAAAAAAATTAATTGTGAATTAATAAATGACGAAGATAAATGAGTTATATATTTTAAATAAGTTAATACATTGAATAACCTTCACAAGTAAATGAATTAATGACAACGATAAATAACATAGCATAACATTTATTAAAGTGATTAAGAAGACCGGGATCTGTGTAATAACCACTCTAATTAAATGAATTTTATAAATATTTAAAAAAAAAAACTTTCCATTAGTAAATAATAAGGATGCATAAATTATATAGATAGTTTTGATTAAAATTAATTTAAAAAATAATTATTAGTGGGACTTTTAACAATCTTTTGCAAAGGGCTAGAATAGAACTTGCTGGCTTTTACTTTGAGTAACTTTTAACTTGAAAATTCACTTTTAAAACCTCGGCCTTCTTGAGAATGGCGGGAAAAACGTTCCTAATTTTTCTAATTTCAGAGAATCGTTTTGAAAAGCAATAAGCTGAAGTTCCGGTAACATTTAGAAATCATAGAGGCTGAAACGACGATTTATAACTTACAATCGTCAACTAAAATTATGCTGTTGCTGACTTGAATTCTGTCGAATCGGTCACATTCAAGGAATGGAATCTATGGCGGATTTAGAGGGGGGAAGGGGGGAGGGTAGCCGTGGCTATCCCCGTCATTTTGAAAATACAAGAAATAGTTAAGTACATTTATTATAAAATAAAAATTAATTAAAAAAATTAATTAAAAATATGTATACATTTTAAAATAATTATTTCGATCGTTTACCACTTTCGACGAAAATGTAAGTAGCTGTGCCCCCCTAAATCCGCCCACAGGTTCCATTATGTGGCTCCCGTCAAAGTGAATGAAATACTTTGGACATTTTTTAATAGTACTGTCAAAAGACTGTTCAGATTTGAATAATTGGATGCTCGATTTATTATTATTATTGTTAAGTTGGCGTATTATAAGTTATTTATAGTTTATTATTATAGTTATATAATATTATAGTTTCATGCTAAATACTGGTTTCATTTCATTATTTGTTGGCGTCGCCTAATTCCAATTGAATTGCACAATAGCATTTTTTTCGTCCCTGGATTTCTAATCTACATGTATATAAAACAAAGATCTTGTATGTATGTATGTATGTTTGTTTCTTTTACAATTCTTTAATCCTGAACTGATTTGATTGAAACTTGAACCACTTGACGTTGACTATGGAGTCAAAGTTTATTCTACCTTGCCAAAAAAATCGATAAATTATTTTGCGTTTTATTTCCAAAAAAACTTCTGGGCGTTATTCCCACAAGAGCGTACGCGCCGTTTTCAAAGCTGGTGAGCTTAGGCGCATGCTGATTAATATTCATGTACCTAAGCTTTTAGTTTATAATGTAAATTTTATTTTTAACTTCAAGAGATTGCAATTTCCAGTGAGACTTGCGTTCTCGATAACTATAAACAAGTCACAAACAGGGGGAAATCTATTAATTACTCTGGAGGGGACTTGAGATCTCCCTTTTTGTCCCACGGACAAATTTGTTGCACGCTCAAGGGTGGGTTTGCCCAACAATTTACTTATTCTTGATCCAGGGGGGGGTCAAACTTGATAAGCTCGTGTGCTCATCATAAATTATAATAAATAAATAATAACTTAAATTATTATCGTTATTACACATTATTATTACTGTTAAGAAAATAATTTTTTCTTCTCCTAGAATCGTCAATAAATTCATCGTCGCTTTCACAGCGTCATACTCTAAGCCCTTAACAACTTTACTCTAATTAATTAACCCATTTTCATTATTCTAATACATTTCATCATTTCATATCACTAACAATAACTAAAGCCCAAATCATCTCAGTTATGCAAAGGACTATAATATATAATCAAATAAATAAATATCATCTTGTTTACACTTCTCGGAATCCGACAACCGCAATCAAAATCCGACAAACGAATTCCGAGAATCGAATACCCACTCACATCCTCACAACGCGTGTCGTGACCAAACTGTTGAATCGAAATGTTTGAGATCCAAATTGTTGTTGTTGTTGCGTACCGGCGCGTTGTTGTCGCCATTGTTGTTGTTGTTGTCGAGTCGTGCACTGGTCAACAAATTCTTAGAACCACCACCCCCCTGTGGCGAGTGGGTCACGCAGAAATTGAGAGGGGGTGAATGGGCTTTTGGGGTGAATGGAAAGAAATAAAAAGGAAGAGGGCATAAATGAAGTTGGTATTGATAAACTCTGTTATTAAGTCATTAATATTATTATTCTTATTATTATTGGGTTAACGAAAACAATAGCTTCTCAAATGGGATGCCATTATCTGGCAATAGCGGAATGCTTTTATAACAGCAATAAGTGTCACAGCTCACCAGATGGGGTAGCAGGACATGACTTTAACTTCAATTGTCTTGTTAATTTTAATTGTTTTGTTAATTAATTTAAAAAAAAAGTAATGCCAAATTAAATCGTGAATTCAAATAAAATTTTTCCCTTTAAAGCACTAACGCTCGACTATGGCAGTCTCTTACCATTATTATCCTGATTATCCTTGCCATTCGGAGCTGTTGTTCTTTTGCATGTAATATGTTCAGACTTGTGTTAGTGACCTCAAGGAACCCTTTAGTTTGATGTTTAATAACTAAATAAATTAATAAATAAATAAATTAATAAATAAAATATCAGATAATCTCTACAATCACAAGTGGCCTCCAAACTGTGAAAATGAATTGACTTGTCTGCGTGTCAACTTCAAACGTCTTCTACTTTGGCATTGAAATTCAGAAGCACTTCCCGGTGAATTGAGGTGCATTGCTTTCTTGGAATTTAATTCGAACAAATATCGTGTTATGACTCACATAAGTTTCTACCTGCTAATCTCAATGCAATGTTTTTAAAAGACCGTAACATCTCTTCGACATTTCCCGAATCAATGATTATTAATTACTAATAATAATTAAAGAAACACAATAACTATTAATAATAAAGAAATGTAATAATAATTATTGTTTATTTTATTAGTTATTATTATAATAATTATTAATAATTGATTATTAAAAAGTGTAATAATAACCTTGAAAACGTGCGCGCGAAGGGAAAATTAATGGGCTGAAGATTAAAAAGAATTTCGAAACGAATTTGAAAGTAAAAATGATTTTTAAATTCTAAAAAGAAAAAAAAAACAACAACACAAACATAAAACGACGTCGCCATGAATTCCACGGGTTGCGTCACAGCCGCCGTCGTCATGGAAACGTCACAACAGCAACAACAACAACAACAACAACAACAACAGCATGCCTAGTTATGCATCTCTGTAGACTAGATTGTCCTGATGAATGGATTCGACAGGGATCACTAAGTGTGAAAAGTTTTGAAATGGGATATTTTCAAACAACAATGATAATAATAATAATAATAATAATAATAATAATAAAAATAATAAATAAAACAACAACAGCAACGTAAATTTCAAGCTACAGACAAGTTAAACTGGATTCTGTACTCCGAACCCAACATTAATCTCATTCTAATGCAAACAACGACACGTGGTCAAAGGACGCGCCAAAAAGATTGCACCAGTTGACCTATTGACCTCTCCCAAGAGCCGGGCAAAGGTGGCAGATCGCTTTTAGACTATAGAATGACACACCATGTTAATCATAATAAAAATAATGTTAACCATCATTAAATGTTAGCGAAACCTTGAACAACAAAATGCGGGCTACATCATGATGACGTGTTCATTCATTCATTTTGGTTCTTAATTTAAACAACCTATATATCATTTTGTGAAATCTCACGAACGAGATATTGATCAGATCTCACATGAACAGATGTTCATGGTTGAGGTACAATCAATCAATCAATCAATCAATCAATCAATCAACCAGAAAGTCAACCAACTGACAGAGCGGGCAAAAAAATACGAAGACCCCGCCCAAACATCAGTCGAGAAGACAAACAAATTTCATAGCCATCATTATAAGTGCTCATCATTACTATCACCATCATCATCATCACCATACGACCACCGTCATCGTCGGACTACATCACGGCTTCACGACAACCACGGACAACGGCTCCGAAGTGCTTCCACCGCTGCCAGAACCGGTGGAAAAAGCGGTCGACTTCTTCTTTCGATTCTTGGCCGCAGTCTGCTTGTGGTAGATCCTCGTGAACAGGGCCACGAACACGACTGCCACTCCGAACGCTCCGGACACTGTTACCTGGAAAGGATAGGAGGAGGAGGAGGAGGACGACGACGACGACGATGATAGTAGTGGTGATGATGATATCAATGTTGTGGTGAATATTAATTTTAAACAAATATATTTTAATGACATCAGACAACGCTACACCGTCATGATCACCATCACCATCATCATCATGATTATCACCATCGTCGTCGTCGTCGTCATCATCACCAACATCATATCTTAATTACTTCCATCAGCATAAATCCTGACATTCAGACAGTTGTGTTTTGTGCTGTTGTGAGTGATCGGATCATCCAAGGGAACATCAAAAGGAAGAGGTGCCTTAAAGTGCTTCATCATCATCATCATCATCATCGTCGTCGTCATCATCATCATCATCATCGTCATCATCTAATCATCAGTAACATCAACTAACTCAGTGCATTACTCATGCCAACAAATATCATCATTATCATTAACTCATTAAGAAAATTAATAACAATAATTTGTTGTTATTGTTATAAATAAATATCTTGTTGTGTGATTAAGAAACGTTAGAAAAATAATAAGCAGAAATAGACTCATTTGGCAACTTTTTATTTGAATTAGGCCTTTTGTGAGGATGGATTATCCATTCACCTATCCATCCATCCATTCACCCATCTATCCATCCAACAATCCACCCACCTGGCTACCCACCCATCCAAATTCTATAACCCAATTACCTGATGCCCGTAGATGATGCAAGACAAGAGTATGGCCAGTCCTTGTCGTATGGTCATGATAATGGTGAACGTGGCAGGCCCAAACTTGGCGATGGTGGCGAAGATGAACAGCTGCCCCACGGCCGAGGTTATGGAGAGTACGAACACGTGGAAGGCGAAGACTGGGTGTCGAACCATGAAGCCGAGGGCCAATGAGAACGTGCCTGTTGGGAACGAGGGTTGACGATTTTTACAGTTGACTTTTAATCATTTTAATCAAGTGTGTGAATCATTTGAATATCGCTATCATGAGCTTCCAAGAATCACTATCATCACCATCATGTCCTTCTAGAATAACTATCATCACTAGTACTAGTGATGAGCTCCCTACAATCACTGTCATCATTATCATCATGAAACCCGTCATCATCATCATCATCATCGTTGTTGGTGCCGAAAGCACTTGAAATGGAGCGGGAGGTGTCGAATCCAATTACCGCAAAAGGAATCTCTCCAGAATCTAACGCAACCTCCCTATGCCTACCAGTTACTGTCTTCGTCATCGTCATCACTACTACTTTTACATCCTCATCATCATTACCATCACCAATACTACCCCGACATCATCATTACCATCACCAATACTACCACGATCATGATCATCGTCGCAACCTTGTTCGAGAAGAGAGACTGAGGTGAGGAGTACAGAGAAGAAGTTGACCCCTGCCATCATCTGGAGCGAGGTGACCTTGTACCGGGTGAAGAGTTCATCCTGCCAGTTCGAGGTGAACGAGTCGAACGACAGGTAGCCCACCAGGATCACCACACCTGTCGCGGTGGTCGACGACGATCCGTGACCTGCCGGCAGTCATCGTAGTCGTTATCATCGTAATCACTATCTTTTTTTTTGGCTTAGAGAGAAATTATAGTCAATAGAAATACCTAAATATGTTTTAAGCTTGACAATCATCATCATTATCATGATCATCATCCTCAACATCACTTAAGTCAGCATCAAAGTCACTCGATGTCACCAGACGATGCACGTCAATCATTCAGGTGGTAGACACACATGATGAGTCATGCCAATCACACACGTATCACCATTTAATTGGTTGAACTCAAAATCCGTCATCGCCATCATCACCATCATCATCGTCATCATCACCATCATCATAGCCATCATCACCATCATCATCATCACAGCCATCATCACATCCAAATCTACCCCAAACCCACCCACCTTGGGTAGCGTCATCGCTGGAGATGAGGAAGAGAAACACTCCGAGGGAGATGCAACTCGCAGTGACGTACTCGAAGCAGGTGTACGACCTTCGCGACACGACCTTGCCCATCAGCATGACGGGTATGACCTTCGAAGTTTTGGCGAGCACCTAACGTTAATAGAACTGTTAAAGCCATGCTGTTTAGAGACGCCTCTGTTTTATGCTAATTAATCAGTTTCTTTAGAATGTTTTAATTTTAAAATTTAGTTTTAATTAACAGATTATGTAATGTTTTTATTAATTAATCGGATTCCATGATGTTTTTTTATTAATTAACCAGATTCCGTAATGTTTTTCAATTAATTAATCGGTTTTTGAAATGTTCCAAATGGTTTTATTTTAAACTTTATTTTCAATATTGTATAAATCTCCTGTAATGTTGTGTAAATTATTGCAATATTGTATAAATTACTGTAATAAATCTCCTGTAAACATGTTCCCGAAGATATGTTAGGTTACCCTATCTTCATATCAATATTTCAAGCATCAGCTGAAGACCTATCTTTTCAAGTTATCCCTACAGAAACCAAGGTGCCTCTGATGTTATGCTTAAGGTGCCATATAAATGAATTATTATTATTATCATTATTATTAACCTAAACTCGATAATTATAATCTGTAGGTAATATATTCAGATTATCATTATTATTATTAATACTATTATTATTAATTATTATTAATACTATTATTATTTATACAATCCTTCGTCACCTGCACGGGGAAACTGACAAACTTGAGCGCTTCGTACTGGCACCAGCTGCTCATGATGTTCGAGAAGGAGGAGTACAAGTACTTGTAGGCAGGTGCCCTGTGCTGAGGTTGGTGGAGCAGAACGTTGGCAGTCGTGGCAACGAGGAACGCAAGGACGCGATTGGAGAAGACGATGAACTGCGAGTTGGAGAACCTCTCGCCGGGGACGTTCGGGTCGCTGCGTTGATTAGTGGATTGGAGGAAAGGTTTCTTGTCATCGTCATCATCATCGTGATACCATCATTATCATCACCACCATTATTGCTATCATCATCATCGTGATACTATCATTATCATCACCACCATTAATGTTATCTTCATCGCCATGATACTATTATTATCGTAATCGACATTGAGTGTTATTGTCACCGTCGTGATACTATCATTATCATCACCACCATTAGTGTTATCATCATCCTCACCATCATACCATCATTAACATCACCATCACTGTCATTATCGTTACCATCATCACAATCATCGCACTCACCCGGTGTGGTACTCGTAGACCATGACCCTCTCCTGAAGAACCCCCCAGATGAGGTAGGAGACCAGCAACCCTGCACTGTGGAGGCACAGACTGATGGACTGTAGGACGAAGGAGTTTTCGGGGAGAGATGATGATGATGATGATGACTTTTGAGAGTTCATTTCCTCCACTGAGAGGTGGTCGGTACCCTCGACAAGCAGTCTGAGAGCCCTGTGGTAGCATCCGCTGGCTGGAAAATTTAAATTAATATGAAATGATAATAATAATAATAATAATAACAAGAAGAATTATGGTAATGATAATAATGCCAAGAATAATAATAATTATGATAACAATAATAATGATGATGATAATATCAAGCTGAGTTAGCTTGCAACAATAGCAATCATAATAATTAGCAGACATGTTCGCGAATTTGCACTTTTCGCACGCAAAAAAAAAAAATTCGCCCGTTCGAAAAAATTATGCGAAATTTGATTTTAAAAATTATTAATTAAAAAAGTACAGGAATGCAATCAACGGAAAAACTTTCCATTCCTACGAGAAATTCTTCCAACCCAGACAAATGGGAATCAATATCAGGGCAATAACGATAACGATGAAAATAATAAAAACAACAACACTAATAATAACAATAAAAAGAATAATAATAACAATAATAAAAAATAAATAATGATAACAATAATAATAATAATAATAATAATAATAGCATCAAATTCAAACACACAAAACGTTTTTCCAAAAGTTATCATCATCTCTGTCACCACCACCATCTTCACCACCATCATCATAACGGCAATCCCCATCTTTACATCATCATCATAACTGCAATCTCCATCTTCACCATCACCATCATCATCATAACTGCAATCTCCATCTTCACCATCACCATCATCATCATAACTGCAATCTCCATCTTCACCACCACCGCCATCATCATCATCTTCCGAACCCACCCGGCTTCTCGAGGTACTTCCTCCTTTTTACGAGCCTCACCAGTAGAAAGCAGGGCACGATGACAGTGCAGTAGCTGAGCAGGTTGAAAATCAGTCGGACGAGCCAATAATCTCGCCTCTCCAGGTTCCTCATTCCGTCCCCCATCCAACCGGTCCCCTGGAGTTCGACCGCGGACCGCTCGGCTTCTGCCAGGCTCAAGTCCGACTTGCCGTCGATGTTTTCCGTCGGCTTCACGAGCCCGAGGGCAGAGCTGGCGACGAGCAGCGAGAGAATCGTCGTGGTTCCGAACAGGTTCATGTCGGCCGTCGTGACTTTGGCGTGTCTCTGGAATTGTGGTTTCGATGTCGTGCTACAGAGTCGTTGATTAACAATGATCCATAGAAAATCAATCGATTATTGAATATATTCTCGTGTAATTCTTAGATTCAAAGTTAAGATAAAGAATCACAACACATCCAAGAAAAAGCTGCTGAAGTCAAATATTCGAATGTTAATAAAAAACTTACATTCTGAATTGAATTTCTCTGATTGAATCACTCGAGATGAAAACGTTAATGAGCGGGCATGGCAGAAACCAGTTTATGAAGTGGATAACTCCAACAATTTATCTTCTAACAATTGAAATTGCAAATGCATTTAAAAGATGACTGACTAGATCTTCGTTCTTTTACTGACAATAAAATGACAAGTTTGTGGTCCACAATGTCACCTCGATTTCATTCGTGAGACATATTGGTTCTCATGTTTCTAAATGCCCGAAGACAGTCCAAAATTTCAGAACATTCCGGAGCAGGCTAATGATTAATAAATGTTAGCTGATATCGTTAGATCAACAGTTGGAGATACGACATCGATCGCACTTAGACACAACGATCGCAAACTAGTCGCAAACAAAGAGCAGCGTGCATTCGCCATCAAGCAGTTAAAGATGTTTAGTTTCGTCGGCAATTTATTTTCAATTAATTCCTAACAAAAAACTCAAGTTACATTTTGAAATAAATTAAATAAATGTCAAAAACTCGACAAGAAATTATTAACGTGAAAGTCCAATTCGTCTGCATCTGACATACTTACTGAGAATAAATTTATAATTTCTGCTATGATCGCATATATTGGCGCTGAGAGAACCGCTTGGCTCCCTAGATGGGTTCCGAGAGCTCCGGGTTCGCGCACTTTTGCGGTAGAAAATGTCTCTAAAATCTTATTTATTCCTCATTTCGTCTGCTAAATGTTCGCTAAAGAACTTTGCCGAAACGTAATTCCATTTGCCGACTGAGGTTACATTCTGCAGCTGATCGGCACAAAGCTAAACTAGTTAAAGCAATTTTAGAATCATCTCCAATGTCAGTCAAAACGGCTAAAAATTGAAAATTGAAAGTTGATCGGTTGAGAACAGTAACTCTTGGCAAAGTTAAGTTTTCTTATGTCTTTGCCGGACACAGTTCCATCGCATCGCTTCAGCTCGAAACTGGATTCTATTGACGAAACAGACCCGTGCAGATCCATGGCCTCGGAACTGATACAAAAAGAGGAAGAAAATCCAAACATAATGGTCTACAAAAAGGTTTTTGAAATTTTTAATTTAATCTCGAGTAAAAGCTAAAAGTTTTATTATTGTTTATTACTGTTTTTGTGTGTGTGTGTGTTTCGTTTGGTCCTTGTTTTTGCTGGTTTGGTTGGTAATTTGAAAGAGTTTGAATGCTTTCACGTTTTTAATCTAAAGTTGCTGCTAAGCATCAATTTAGCAAGTTATATTAATAGGAGCAGGAGTAGGTTTCCATTTTTTACAGATTGTGATGATGATGATGCTGATGATGAAACAAAATGGTCACAATGGATGGTTGTTGGTGATGGCGATGATGATTTTGTTGTCGTTGTTGTTGTCGTTACCATGGCAACTCCTTCCAGATGGAAGCCCTCCTGGAGATGATGCAGGACCCGATGTCGGGCATCGTCGTCAAGACCGTCAAGAGTTTCATCTCCAAGATACCGAGCGTCTTTACGGGTGGGTGGACGTACATGGATGATGGTGATGGTGATGCTTTGATGGTAATGGTGATGATGATGGTGGCAAAGATGATGGTGATGGCAATGATGATGATGATGATGATGATGATGATGAGGGTGATCGCATGGCCAATTGAGGCCAGTGATTATTGGATGGTTATTTTATTCTATTTTATTTATCAACGATCTTGTGACGTTTAAGTGATTATTTGTTTAATAACATGTTATTGTTAAATAATAACAATAACTGATAATCCAGTGATTATTGGATGGTTATTTTATTCTATTTTATTTATCAACGATCTTGTGACGTTTAAGTGATTATTTGTTTAATAACATGTTATTGTTAAATAATAACAATAACTGATAAATAACACTCTCTGGTGATTACTCATCGTCATCATCATTATCTCTATCATCACCATCACCATCACTGATACTATTAACTGTCATTCTACCGTAATTGATTGAAATAATTAAAATCATCATGATCAACTCTTGGTTACCAACGACTCGAAATCCGTTGCTAACGACTCTTCCACTCACATCTTCCACTGGATAAAGTTTCCAGCATCATCGTCGTCGTCGTTGTTGTCGTCGTTGTTGTTGTTGTTGTTTACTCTTGTTGCAAGTATTTCTTTGGTTTTGACCTCAGATGATGTCGAGTGGTTGTAAGATCTACCAATTGAACACCCTGGATTTGATCAGAGACACGTTGATTGAAGGAGGTTGTCGGTTTATTGATTGATTGATCGAGTGAGTGAATGAATGATTGATTGAGTTAATGGATGATTGACTGATTGCTTGAGTTAATGAATGAATGAATGCTTTAACAATTGATTGATTGATTGATTGATTGGTTGAGCGAACGAACGAATGGTGCGGACTGCTAACTTGAACAAGTGGATGGATGTGTGTGCTTCAGACTGAAACATGGTTGATGATGTTGATTGAAATGATACATCAACGTATGAGATCAGATGAACGCACGCATAAGTTATCATCAGCATCATCCTCCTCAGTTTTGGATAGCCATCATCATTACTAGCAACATCTCCACTAGTACCGGTACCATGCGGCGGTTGGCCCCGGGCTAGAGAGGGCGCACCTTGACACCGTAATTAGGTTTGAAGTGGCCCTTCAAATCCTACCCTCAAGAAGTAGACCAGGAGGCTGCCGATAGTGGCATGACTAGATTCTCTTCTCGCATCATCGACCGTTGTTCAAGCTTCTTTGTGATGATCGAGTTAGCAATCGTCCCAAGGGAAATTGCTGGTGAATTGTGAGTTGATTAGCGAGGGGAATGTGTATGGGATGGGGGGGGGTGTACTCATCATCATCATCATCTTCGTACATATCGTCATCATCGTCGTCATCATCGTCGTCATCATCATCATCATCATCATCATCATCATCATCATCATCATCATCATCATCATCATCATCATCATCATCATCATCATCATCATCATCATCATCATCATCATCATCATCATCATCATCATCATCATCATCATCATCATCAATCATCATCATCATCATCATCATCATCATCATCATCATCATCATCATCATCATCATCATCATCATCATCATCATCATCATCACCACCACCACCATCATCATCATCATCATCATCATCACCATATTCAGTGCGCTCTTCGTCGGACTGTTGTTTATCGTGGCTTCATCAATTATTAGACTTAATCCGGTCGGCAATGTGCCATCTTTATTATCTCACGCTTCTTAATAACTTGGCCGCTGTAAATGCTGATTACGACGATGACGTTGATGATGACGACGATGATGACGATGATGATGACGGCGATGATGATGATGATGATGATGAGAAGAAGGAGGAATGGTTGATGATGATGATGATCTCCTCTGTTGGTGACATGGGTGAGACGGGCGCCTCAATTTGTTTTAAAATCACAAATTTAATCACAGGGGATTTGTTCCTCTCGACATCGATCTTCATCGTTGTCACTCTACTCCATTCGCTGTGAGAATGCCGTGTGGCTGGGTGGGTGGTTAGGTGGGTGGTTGAGAGGTTGAATGAGATGCTTGTCGACCGTGGAGGATAGAAATGCATCAGCGCTTAATTGATTAATTGACTGATTGATTGAGCGATTGACCGATTGACCGACTGAATGATTGATTGAGCGATTGACCGATTGACTGACTGAATGATTGATTGAGCGATTGACCGATTGACTGACTGAATGATTGATTGAGCGATTGATCGATTGGCGCATGGAAACGATCGAGCTGTCGAGATGAGTTCCTCTCCTCCATCAGCTTCAGATGATTGAAAACTTCCTTACTTCCACGAGTTATTGAATCCTGAATACTGAATAACTGAATAACTGAATAACTGAATAACTGAATCCTCAGCAAGCATATCTTTCAGTTCTGAATCAGTCGTAAAATTCTGAACATCTTCTCGTACAACGCTGTAAAAGCACCTTACCAACCCACCTCAGATCGTAAAGGGCCACCTCAAAGTGTCATGGCCACTTTCTGTCTTCGGTTTACCTTTTAAGGCCTTCATGGCATTATTATAATTATAGTTATTATTATTATTATTATTATTATTTTATTTTATTTTTATTATTATAGCTCTGACGAAATAAATAAGAATTCTTTTTCAATACTTTCGAATAGAACAAAAACAACCGAAAGCAGAAAAAGTTTTTCCCGGCTTCCTCCGAACATCACGGTCGGTCTTGCTTCTGCCGATAACAGGATTATTTTCCGTTTCCCATTTATTTCATTCCTCCTTCCGTTTATTCCGTCCCTCTGGTCATCCACCGTCCATTCATTCGTACGTTCATACACTCCTTGTCTGTCCATCCATTCATCCACTTGTACATCCATCAATTCACCTACCTGCATGGTCCATTCATCCATTCGATAATTCACTCACTTGCATATTCACCCATTCATTCAATAATTCATTCACTTGCATATTCATCCATTCATTCAATAATTCACTCACCCGCTTATCCACCCATCTATCCTTTCATCCATCCAGGGATGAAAACAACTCCATCTATCCATTGAGTTGATGTTCAATACAGGTGTTGAGCAGATAACACAGATACCTCCTTCAACACCTGCTCATGATTGCCATGGCACGGGCCTCTGTTATTTTCTTTTTCATGCAGGCCTTTGTCATTAGTGTTTTGTGCGCATTCGTTTTATCAATGTTATTTGTTATTATCGCTTTTATTTATTTATTTATTTATTTTATTTTAACCTTTTTTCCAATCTGACGATTTTTTTTCCATTGCAACACGTTTTTTTAAAGTCAAAAGCGCATTGCCATTGTGATTTCTAACAAGAATTTTTGGATGGATGGATGGAATGAAGGACGGATGGATAAATGAACGGAATAGAGAATTATAGGCGATTATCCTGGGAATAGCAGTGGTTCTGAATGGAAAGAAAACGCTGTGAAAAGCAGAAGTATCTTGTTAGGCATTTCAGAGTTTCGAACTCGGGAGGAGGGGGTACTTGCACCGTGGAGTGCTCGGCAGTAAGTGTCTTGTGCCTGATCTCCGTCAGGCTTCAATCTGGGTGTGGGGGAAAATGTGGTGATCAAATGTGTTTAGTTAGAGATAGTGGTAATTCGAAAGGACTCTATGGATGGATGGATGGATGGGTGGATGGATGGATGGATGGATGGATGGATGGATGGATGGATGGATGGATGGATGGATGGATTGAAAAAACTACATTCATTCATCTGTCGCCCACCAATTCATCTACTGGCCTGTCACTTACTCAAAAGGTTCAAATGATGGACTCGCTTAACCAATTCCTCCGCCCATCAGCTCGTACTTCCTTGTGTCCTCCTTCATCCAGTTGTTTTTGTCAGTTTCTCATGTCAGGATCGTATATACATTCATGGATTCATATAAGATACAATGCATGCATTCGTAAGTACATATAAGACACAGTACACACATTCACAAGTTCACATATACGATGCAGTACATACATTCATAGGTTCATATATACGATGCAGTACATACATTCATAGGTTCATATATAAGATGCAGTACATACATTCATAGGTTCATATATACGATGCAGTACATAATAATAATAATAATAATAATAATTAATTATAAAGCGCCTTGTGTCTTCGCTGTCCCATGAAGTCCTGAAGAGATGGGTCTTCAGGTGGCGTTTGAAGAGCTCCAGGGATGGCTGGGCATCCATACATTCATAAGTTCATATATACGATGCAGTACATACATTCATAGGTTCATATATACGATGCAGTACATACATTCATAGGTTCATATATACGATGCAGTACATACATTCATAGGTTCATATATACGATGCAGTACATACATTCATAGGTTCATATATAAGATCGACATCAGAGGCAGGCTGGAAAGACAGAACGCTTGCTTCTGGAAGTAATTTCCAGCATCATTCTCCTCTCTCCGTTATCATCATCTCACCTCCTTACCGAGTCCTCGACGACGGCTACCGCATCAACTGCGGTCGCTGTGGTCGCGACAAGTTGTCGCCGGCGTTCTCGGACATCCTAATCGATAATCTTTTGACTAGTCATTGGATCGTCATCGTTGTTGTCATGGCAACGATTGTTTTCTCTTCCTATTGTTGTTGTGGTGGCCTGTCTTTTTCGCGTGGGAAATCACATTCTGCTCATTGTTTTTAATTTTTCATTGTCTCGCTCAATCATTCATTCATTCATTCATTCATTCATTCATTCATTCATTCATTCATTCATTCATTCATTCATTCATTCATTCATTCATTCATTCATTCATTCATTCATTCATTCATTCATTCATTCATTCATTCATTCATTCATTCATTCATTCATTCATCATTCATTCATTCATTCATTCATTCTTCATTCATTCATTCATTCATTCATTCATTCATTCATTCATTCATTCATTCATTCATTCATTCATTCATTCATTCATTCATTCACTCATTCACTCATTCACTCATTCGCTCATTCACTCATTCGCTCATTTACTCATTCACTCACTCACTCACTCGGTCAATCACCTTTGTTAATCAATAACAGATGGATTGATCTCTGGAAGGTCGTAATTGTTCGATGATCAATCGATGGCATTGTGTCGCTTGCATTCACATCCACCATTCCATCCCTTCTTCCATCCTTGCAACGTAACTAAACCGGGAACGTCACAGTTGTCGGATAAACCACTTTACCAGTCCCTATCGCCACTACCATCACAACCATGATCGTCATTACCACCAATACCATCATCATCATTATCATCATCACCACCACCAGCTGTTATCACTCCTACATCTTGAATTCGTGTTCATTATTGCTTTGGTTTTATTTTTCAGGTAGCGACCTGATTGCGTGGATACTCAAGAACCTTGACGTCGACGACACAGGTAATCCATGTCATCATCATCATCAGCATCAGCATCATCATCATCATCAGCATCATCATCATCGAAGTCATCATTGCCTTTGTTGTCATCATCATCATCATCATCGCCGATGCCATTCGCCTTTAAGTGTCCTTTTCTAATTAAGGACGATACGAGCTTCCGTCGCTTGTTTGAGGCAGTGCACTTGCATTAATCCATCCATCCATCCATCCATCCATCCATCCATCCATCCATCCATCCATCCATCCATCCATCCATTCATCCATCCACCCAACCATCCATCCATCCATTCATCCATCCATCCATCCATCCATCCATTCATCCATCCATCCATCCAACCATTCATCCATCCAACCATTCATCCATCCATCCATCCAACCATCCATCCATTCATCCATCCATCCATCCATCCATCCATCCATCCATCCCATCCATAAATCCATTCATTCAGTTTACCATTTTTATTTCGCTCGTCCTCCGTCCATTCATCCGTCAATCCATTCGCACTACAGGTGAGGCACTGCACCTAGCCAACCTGCTCGGTACCTATGGTTACGTGTTCCCCATCGACGATCACGTGCTGAGCGTAAAGAACGACGGGACCTACTACAGGTTTCAGGTGATTGATTGATGGATGGATTGATTGATTTATTGATTGATTGATTGAATTAGTGATTGGTTAAATCTAGTTAAATCCATTTTAACTTAATTTATTACAGTTTACTATAATAATTTTCGACTTTAGAATTCATTAGCAGCCATCCCTTAGCCCCCTTCCTCTAAATCCGCCACTGGTTTCAGTGCGCGCATCCCACTCCGCTAAGGCGTTATAACTCCAACCCTTGGATGGAACGTAGGGTCGTTGATTAATGTTACGCAATCAGCCTTGAAATCGATCAAAGATGATTCTCTGCAATTACAATTACAATTACATTTACAATTGTAATCTGCAATTACAGACGCCCTGCTTCTGGCCTTCCAAGTGCTCCGAACCGGAAAACACCGATTACGGTCAGAGAAGATGATGATGATGACGACGATGATGATGCTGATGGCGATGATGATGGTGGTGATGGCGACGATGATGCTGATGGCGATGATGATTGTGGTGATGATAGTGGTGATGACGACTATGACGATGATTACGATTGTATTTTCTTATCTAGCTGATTCAGCAATCGCAGTTTGGGCAGTTTATTTTCTGTTCCACCGCCATCATCATCATCATCACCATCATCGCCATGGTCGTCGTCGTCGTCATCGTCATCATCATCATTATCATCATCAATGTCGCCGTCGATCGTAATCGTTGTCATGACAACCGCCAGCCGTGTACCTGTGCAAGAGGACGATGCAGAACAAGCAGAGACTCGAACTGGTCGACTACGAGGCTGAAAACCTGGCCAGACTTCAGAAGATGTTCTCCAGGAAGTGGGAGTTCATCTTCATACAGGCTGAGGCTCAGGCCAAGTGGGTGTGATTGATGTATGGTCGATTGATTGATTGGTTGGTTGGTTGATTGATAGAGGGATAGATTGGTTAATTGATTGCTGGTTAGTTGGTTGATTGATTAATTGATTGATAGAGAGTTGATGGTTGGTTGATTAAAAGAGAGATGGATTGCTTGATTGATTGACTGACTGATTGATTGATTGATTGACTGCTGACTGATTGATCGATTGATCCAGAGTGGACAAGAAGAGGGACAAATTGGAAAGGAAGGTCCTTGACAGTCAGGAGAGAGCATTCTGGGATGTACACAGACCAGCTGTGAGTACAACTGATGGATGAATGGATAGGTGAATGAATGGATGGATGAATGGACGAATGAATGAATGAATGGATGGACGGGTGGATGAATGGATGGATAGATTGATGAATTGGTGGATGAATGGATGGATGGGTGAGTGTATGGATGAATGGATGGATGAGTGGACGAATGAATGAATGGATGGACGGGTGGATGAATGGATGGATGGATGGATGAATGGATGGATGAATGGATGGATGGATGGATGAATGCGATCGTGAAAAAGCTGTGCTCTCGATGCGGGAAAGTGCAACAACATGCTTGCTTTCATAGGGATAATTGGTGCTTTTTTCTTACTCTGATGAGGACGATGATGTCGATGATGACGATCATGATTCAACGGTGATGATGATGACGATGATGATATTCATGATGATAACGATGATGATATTATTGGTGGTGATTGCGATCGTTATCTCAATTTTTATCCTGGATTCGGACAAAAAAACTCCAAACATTGGCTGATGGTTTCCCATCACATGTCGTCGTCATCATCACCATCACATGTCATCGTCATCATCGCCGTCAACGTCATCCTCATCATCATCGTCACCATCATAGTCATCATCGCCATCGTCATCATCATCGCCATCGTCATCATCATCGCAATCATCATCATCATTAGCAGCAACAGCATCGTCGTCGTCGTCGTAGTAAGGGTTCTAACTTTTGTAGCCCGGATGTGTCAACACCACTGAAGTTGATATCAAGAAGACTTGTCGAAGCGTCAAGAAGTACAAGACTGGAAACAAAGTACGTTTGACCATCGTCATCATCGCTATCGTCGTCGTCATCGTCGTCGTCGTCATCGTCGTCATCGTCGTCGTCATCGTCGTCATCGTCGTCGTCGTCATCCTCATAATCTGGATAATGAGATAAGGGCGCATTTAAATGGCTTATTTTCTCCGGCTCTCTAATGCGCCGTCGCACTCGTTTTGAAAATGACTTTAATTTAAAATTAAAATGGCATTTATAATAAGGATTGATTTTAGTGATAATCATATTATGGGCATGCTACTCTCAAGTGATGGCTGGTGTCCTGGAAAAATTGTTGTCTTTTTATCATCATCATTATCACCGTGAAACGCCATCGTCGTCATCATCATCATCTTCGTTATCATCATCATCACCATCATCGCTCCTGAGGTGAGGTGAGGTGATTCCGATCGATCCACAGATGCTGAACTGCTCGTTCGAAGTCACCGAAGCAGAACGACTGGAAACCATCGACTGTCTGGAAAAGGAGGTGGATAGGCTCAGGAAGATGGTGGAACGGAGGAGGGTGAAGATCTCCAAGGTCGCGGAAAGGTCAGCCTTCGTATGGTGATGATGATGGCCAGGGATGATGATGATGATGATGACCAGGGATGATGATGATGATGATGACTGGAGATGATGGTGGTGGGGATGAGATGAGGATAAACTATTAATCGAGGGGCTGATGATTGATGTTTCAAATGGCCAGTTAGTTGTTATCTGCTTGTCGATTGGTTGACCGGTCGTGTAATTATAATGAAATATTACGATTGATTGGCCTGCTATAATTAAACAAATAAAAACAAAATGTCATGATTGATCATTGAACTATCTATAATTATAATGAAATATTATAATGGTCCTACATCTGTAATTATAATAAAATGTTATAATCGATCAACCAGCTACAATTATAATAAAATATTATAATGATCCAGCATCTGTAATTGTAATAAAACATTCTAATCGATCGAGCAGCTACCTCACCTACTACGAACAGTACTCTGAGCTCGACCCTTTCACCGGTCCCATCGAACCTTCGAACCCGTGGACCTCGGACAACGTCGACTACTGGGAGCAGGAGAATTTCATGTGAGCACCAACATCGTCGTCGTCGTCGTCGTCATCATCATCATCATCATCACTGTCATTTTGTCCACCCATGCCAGCCATATCAACCGCTATCATCACCACCATTATTACCGTCATTACCGTAACCGATTTGTTACAATTGACACATCACCATTACCGTAATGATTACCGCGACCGTCGCCTCCGCACAGGAAGGACATCCCTCAGAGGAGAGTGAAGAGATGGGGTTTCTCGGTGCGCGAACTTCTGAAGGACAACTGCGGCAAGGAGCACTTCAGGAAGTTCCTCGAGAAGGAGTTCAGCGCAGAAAACCTCAAGTGAGCGTCCTTAGGCTTCGATTAGGGTCAAAGGTTAAGGTCAAAAGACCCCGTGGAGTTCAAAGGGTTCTTTTGTGTTTGGATGAATGCCGTCGGTTGTTCGTGGCGATTTGTCGCTTCTAAGGAATGATTGACCGCCTTTAATTCGTTACGGTGAATGCGACCGTTATGAATTGAATTCACGACGAGAGCTTCTTAATATTTAACGAACGTAATTGATTTACCTTCGCCCCATTTGTCGAAGGTTCTGGGAGGCATGCCAGAGACTGAGGGGCATAAGCCAGCGACTGGTGCCCGAAACCGTTCAAGAAATATACACGTGAGTTTTGATCGGCTCGACGTTTGCATAGTTTAATCGACGATACACCGCCTGTCGTTCGTCGTGATTAATAATTGATTTTCTACAAAATGCAAAGCGAGTACCTGTCGCCATCTGCCCACGATCCCATCAACGTGGACTGCAAGGTAGCGGAAACTGTCAGGAAGAAGGTCGAACAGAATCCGGACAGGTACTGCTTCGAAGAGGCGGAGGTGAGAGCCGAACGAATGATGGATGCGCTGCGGACGAGCGAACGGACGACTACGAGCGGGCACGATTAAATCTCACCTCGCCAACAATTTCTCCGACAATTACGTCATCATCTTGATTCTTGTCGTTGTGTTCATCGTCATCATCACCATCTCCATCATTGACACCATCATCATCAATCATCATCATCATCATCATCATCATCATCATCATCATCATGATAGGAGCACATCTACCAGTTGATGAAGAACGACTGCTACAACCGCTACCTCAGATCCGACATGTACAAGGAGTTCATGAGTGGCACCAAGAAGAAGGTTGGCACCTCATTATGATGCATGAATATATTATGCTAATTAGGAGATATCCGATGATGATGAGGATGATGATAGTCATCTGGCATGTGGTAGTATTTTCTGATGTTGTATCCACGTTGATTCCGAGTGTCGTAAAGAACAGTGTCAGCAGTATCAACGATATAGTCATCATCCTCATCATACTCACCATCATCATCACCATCATCATCATCATCATCATATTCACCATCGTCATCATCGTCGTCATCACCATCATCATCGTCGTTATCATCATCATCATCAAGTCATCTTGTCCTAGTCACCTTTAATGCTTGCAAGACAATCATCGCCATCACAAATCGACGTGCCTTTATTGTCGGAGTTATTTTTGGAAAGTCCACTTCAGAGCCATTCGTAATATTGGCTTTCGAGAACCTGCAAGGAAAACAATGCAGTTTCCATATTTCAAGTATCGACCTGACTCCGCTAGCCGAGGACCCTCGACCTATTTGTCGACCAATCCTAGCTATGATTTCTCCTCGAGATGATTGGAGCAATTTTCGTCTCTTATCAAAAAGAAAAATTTTTCTTCTTACTTTTGTGGTATTCCTTATGTCCATTCCATTGCCATACCATCCAGCCATTCATCCATCCATCCATTAATTCATCCATTCGTCCATCCATTAATTCATCCATTCATCCATCCATCCATCCATTAATTCATCAATTCATCCATCCATCCACCCATCCATCCATTGTTCACTCAGCCCAATTCAGGTTGGATAAGTTTGGATGTGGATGTCCAAAAATAGCTGCAAATAAACATTTCGGTCGATCTGAATTTGTTGAATTTCATAGTTTAATATTCTCAAAAGGTCTTAATATGAACTGATGCAATCACTATGGCTTGAGGCTGGGTTTGACCAGAGAATTCTTTAAGGTTAACTGAGGGCAGAAATATTTATTAAGTTATTTTGATTAATTACATTCTATCATAAATTTATGATTATTTCACTGATTACAATAATTACTTAGTTTCAAAATAATCATCATCATCATCATTATCATCATCGTGATCATCATCATCGACGCCGGCGTGAATGTCATGGATTGTTGTCGTTGTAGTCCTCACTGTGTTTATGCACTTGTATGCTCTCGACGCACCAAAGAGTTTGCCTGTTTGGATTGCGGCCGGTCCATGGTCGATGTTTGCGGATTTTTTTTTCATTTCCCCTCCTCCCTCGGTCTCCCGCCACCAGGGGAGGGTAGTTCGACGGGGGGAGGGTTTGCGACCGATGGATAGGCAGAAGGATGAGTTTTTACGTCTGCCGTTTTATTTCTCTCCATGCTTGCTCTTATTTGCCTTCACCTCGTCCTGTACCCGTGATTGTCGTCTGATCCTTGCAAGGTGGTAAGTGTCCGTGTTTTGTTGCTGGACGTTTTTGTTTTTGTTTTGTTTTCGTTTTGTTTTGTATACTCGTTTTGTTTCTTCAGTTGCTTTTTAGTTTTCTTTCGCTTGTTCTCTTGAGTTCGGGGTCACCGGGGTTGAACTAAGTTGGTTGGGCGAGGTTTTGGAAAGCAATAACCACTTGTTGTAATTATAATATGTAGTACTAATGATAATAATACTGATATTATTAATAATTATATTAATAATTATATTAATAATGATGATGGTAACAATAATAATAATAATAATAATAATAATATTAATAATTATAAGGATATTGTTAAGGTCATCAATCCAGAACTATAATCCTCAAGACTTATTATAATTATCGGAGCATGATTTTTTTGTAATTTCTCTCCGTCGTCGAACCCTAACGGACAGATACATCCTTTGCTACATCTTGATACATCTTGTTACACCTTAAGCCAAGTTACCTTGTTTTGTCGCAGTCCACCCGGTCCATCATCCCAAAACTGCCGTCCCTGAGCATCGGCAGCAGCACCTACTCTGGCATTGCCGGGGGCACAACCACGAACAGTGTCAACGCTTGATGTCGTTAAAACCATCCTGTCGTCAATATTTACGTTTTTATCATTATTATTATTATTATTACTACTATTACTATTATAATTAATATTGTAGTCAATTATTAACGTTATTATTATCATCGTCATCATCATCGTCATCATTGACATTGTTGTTTCTTGTTGAAATTATATCGTGCATTCCGAAAGAATAGCCAAAGAATTTGTCGTGAGGACTTTGGAGTCAGATGATGCTATAAATAACCTGTCCGTCGTGAATAATTAATTAAGCAGTAACTAGGTGTCTTTAATAAATTATTGCGACATTAAATACGATTGTTTTGTTGACGCCATCTTAGCGACATTTTGAGTCGTCATTGTCGTAATATTGCAATTGCGATTGTGTAAATCTTGTTATGGACATTTCTTGAGTACAATTAAGTGTAATTAATTAATTAACAATTAATGCATGCAAATGCATGTACAGTTGTCATGCCATTCACCAGCTTATTTTTTTCTCAAGACTTTCCAGTTAGGTTAGTTAGAGCAGACGAATTGCGGCAGAAGATCGATGCCTCTTTGAGCTGCTAATTAATTAACGCGTTATTAATTAATGACGCATTAACGATGCACGCATCTGCATTTACTCATCCCCACTGCTCTTGCTTTCGATTTCGATCGTCAAGCTGCCATTGTCGTCCCCGTCGACGTGTGTCACGATGGAGCCTTCGTGATGGCGAGAGCAGACGTTAATAAACGTTCTCTAAACCAGTCGACCTCTGTATTCCACTGAGGTTATATGGAGAATTTTTACAAGTATATATTCGAATAATTTATTCATTCATTTCTTTCTTTCTAACTTGCAACCCTTTGTTCCTGATGAGTTTAATTATTTATTTATTTAATACCATTGGTTTATTAATGAGTTAATGAGTCTGTGGTGATCAACCATGCTATAGATGAGTCCATGTTGTCTCAGGATATGCTAGTATTAGTTAGTATCGGTTACTACCGGTTAGTGTTAGTCACTGTTGTTATGGTATTTCTTTGAATGTTAGTTAGGCTAGGCGCTTCTACGTAGAAATGACATTCCATTTTTGGAGCATTTCTCGCTTCGTTTGCCTCGCTGCTTCGATTTTTCGACTCCAGTCCGTTCGTCAAAGTTGTTCCTGAATCGAAGCAGGTGCAGGAGAGATCCTTCGTGTTGTCCCTGGTTTTGTCGGATTTAGCACGATCATTTTTTTATACATTATTATTTTTAAAATAATTTTATGTTGGATTTGCTCATACCACTGCACCTTGTTACGTTTCGTTCGAGTACTCTTGAGTTCGTTCGGTGCATGTGTTTGTGAGTGGTTGCGTACATGTCTTTTTGGGAGGAAGATGACGATCACGAAGACAACGATGACAAAGATTGCATCGCGACCGTCGGACGGACGGCAGGTTGCGATAGGATTTGGGAAAGGAACGTGGCATGTAGCACGTACATTCTGGAGAAGTTCGGCGAAAGATTTGATTTTGAATTTACTGGCTTGAATGAGTTGAATCAACAAATTTAGAGGTACCTGCTCGACAACTTGTCAATGTCTTGAAGAAGCTCTCAGGGTTGCTCCTACGAGAGCCTTTGTCAGCCGGCAGTAAGCATTGGGTCTCGGATGATAAAATACGACAGGGATGTCGGGCTGATCGGATGTGGCGAAACGGTCCTGTTGGAGCCAAATCTAGGAATACCTGGGAAATATGGAAAAGGAATGCCAAAAATCAGAAAGATTGTTGTATGATTGTATGACAAGTTAGGAACATTATGCAAGAGAAGTTTTACAATGGACTCTTAGATTTGAACTTTGTGAACTTTTGAACTCATGGAATGCGAAACATTGGTATTTAGAGGTGTTCATAAAAGCAGTTTGTCAAGCTGGTGAATCAGGTAGACAGTTTAATATTTTTATTGTTAAATTCATTCTTTACAGCTCTCAAAAAAAAAAAAAAAAATTATGAAAAGCTTTGAGGGAAAGCCTATCACAAAATTTAATTTTTTCAAACCTCTCCGATCATCTTCAGTCCAAAAAGGGCTTTGGCACAGAGGTGAGAAGGTTCAAGGACTTGACCAAGACGCAAGGCTTTGTCAACCTTATGCACCAACAACAGCAACAGCAAGGTACCAGTCCCAAGACGACGATGCAGCAGGTGGTCCAAGCCATCCGGGAGGCGAGCAGTCTCGGAAAGCTCCAGCAAATGTCCAACAACACCTTAGCCACCACTTCGTCCGTTGTCTCCACGAGTACCCTGACAGTTTCTGTCACGTCTGGTGTCGGAACCAATTCCACCTCGAATTCGACCGTCATCGCCGTTACCACCAGAACGTCCGTTTTGACGGCTTCCAATGTCAAAGTCTCCATCACCAACTCGCCGAGTTTCCAGCCGAACCCTAACGTCTCTTCGATCTCCTCCGTCAAAGAGGCGAAGAGCGGAAGTTTTGCCGATCTCTGTTCCCTCTCGAGTCATCTGAGATCTGCCCTTTCTTCCCCGAAGAACTCCAGAAACGTCAAGGACGTCGAATGTTCTTCCGTCGACGGAGCCGTCGGGACCAGTTGCAGTCCCGATCACAAAGGTCGGTCTAATGACGGCGGAGAGCCCTGCACGAGGGTCATCAAAAAGTCTCTGTCGGTGCTCCAAGTGGTCAAGGGAAGCAGAATGACGGTCGATTTAGGAAAGCCAGAGGTCCAAAAACAAGACGAGAAGCTCATAGCTGATAATGCTTCTCCTCCTGAACAAAAAGCAAAGTAAAAGCCTGAAATTGTCCAAAAAAAAAAACTACAAACAAATTCGAGAATTGACTCTCTTCAACGAGAGCACAATTCCAAGTGGTGGCTTTTAAATCGCAATAAAATTCATCGTCTCGGGGGGTCTCGGACCTCTCTGCGATCGTGCCGATGCTTTCCGTGGACGTTGAGAACTCATCGTCGTGTCGTGGATTTCGCGCTTTCGTTTGCCGCTCCCGTTCCTCTTCTGCAGTCTGGTGGTTCCTTTGACGCCATGTTTACCAGTCGTTGATCATTTCTGATGTCCACCACTGAATGTCATTTTTTTCTTCTCCATTTCAACTTAAGTCATCGTGACCTCTCTCGATCTCTTGAACTCTGACATGTCCATCTTTCCGGGCACCTTTTCGAAATGGTTAACATCTCGTTTGATAGTCTTGTATATGGCTTTGAACTTATTTCACTTTAATACCTGTATGTAATGTAATACCTGCTTGCAATCGTCTGGTCGATTTGGTTTCTGCGTTGTCTAGTCTACATTACGGACAATTTTTATGTTTGGCCTCAGTTAGCATCATCCTCATTATCTGCTTTATTGCATTTCTTGGGATGCCATTTATCCATTAATCAAATGACTTAGCTGTTGTAATTTTAACTTTTACCATGAGACTCTTACTTGGCAGGGTTTGAACTCACTGCCTGAGGATTTGGGTTGTCCACGATAAGGTACAAGTGCTTAGTGGTTCATTATGCTGTTGAAAAATGCATTTAGAAGGAATTTTGATATTTCACCGAATGTAGTGATGTTTAATGGGCGTCCTTGCGATGACTATATTTTTTGATAATGTTTTATAAAACGGCATTTAACATAAGAATATTATTGGAAACCCTATTTTGCATGTTAAGTTAATGTCATTTATGCCAAACAAATTACTGCATGTAATGTATTTTAATTAGATATTTAAATATTTAGACGTCTATACCTTGCCAACATCCGACCACCTCCTATTTTTATGGAAAGTCCAGATAGTATAATATTTTATGATAATTTATGCTAATGGTGTCCTAGATTTGTTTTGTATGTCCATTGATCTGCTGCATGGCAAACACCATGTGTAATTTTTTGCGAGCCCACAGTACGAGTTTTTCACGCACCAGATTTTTTATCTTTTCCACGCGGCGAGTTTTCCCGTTGCCCGTGTCGCACCGTAAGTACCCCGTGCACCGATTTTTTGCCACGTTCGTTTTGTTCGACTTCTATCTTAAAAAGATCTCAGATATTCCTTGGATTCTCCGATTCCTATTTTCCGCCGAAACGTCGACCATTTCAGGTGCAGCAAATTGAAGGCTTTCAGAGGAAGAAATCTTCTGAGGAATATCGCTGGCAGGTGATGGAAGATTCGAGTCGCAAAGCTTTTAGTGGGGTGAACCTTTTTTTTTATATATTACCTTTCGATGTTACGAAGATTGCACATAATTGATGCCTCGAGAATTTGGAGTGCAATGCAGGGATGCATTAGAAGTCCGTTTGGATCATGCACGACTTGAAATTGAAGGTGCATGACGGGCAGATTAGATTACGTTTTTCTTGTTTATTGAACCATCAAGACTCCCATTCGAGAACAAAATATACCCTAAAAGTTGCTGCTCGCTGACGACTCAGACGAGCATCGGACGCCTCGACGAAAACATGAAAACATTAAAATGAAATCTCATCTGAAAAAAAAAAAATTGGCTATGTACATGGTACCCTGGTTTATGAATTTAAGTGCGAAATGAGAAAAACCTCGGCTTCAACGGAACCACAACATGGAACGGACACAACAACTAAATATGCCTCCGTCTTGTCCTGTACATCGAAAGAAGAATTTCATTGGGGCTGCAATTTTGGAATTAGTTGCAAGAATATGTCGATTTCACTTTGAGGAGTTGCCACAATGAGTTGTAAAATTTGAAACGTGAAAAAGGAATTAATTAAGAGATAATACCAATATCGCGATTAATAGTTGTGCTAAAATGAGTTACGGTATCGCAGCAAATCAAACCCACCGAACTTATTGTCGATCGGTGTAATCTCTTTGAAAACCAAACGTGAAAATCAAAAACCACAAAAGTTGGCAAATAGCAGAGCGACCCTTCATAGACCTTTGAAACGAGTCGAACATGTAGGCAAAGTACACGACAAATTTGCAACAGCTTTATTGGAGGGCCGACTGAGGACGACGAAGTACGTGCCCGGATCGACCGGTGGGGATTGGGTCGTATTTGCCATTCAGTTGTTCAGAAACAGTTCAAGCAATGATGTATTAGGAAAAGATTTCAAGCAAGACCTGGCCGTTTTAAACCCGATGAACAGTAAACGTTTACCCATGAGTTTGACAAAGGAGTTCGAAAAGATAAAATGGTCCTAAAGTTCGTTTCGGCCACAAACATCATTGTTAATCTCATCGCGGATTTTGAAAAAATCCAACAAAATGTAAAAAAAAAAAAAAAATACCAGACTGAAATGAAGCAGCTAAGATGATGCCACTGCAGCATTTGCAAAAAAATGAATTGGTCGTTGACATCGGAGATGCCAGGTGAACGACACTGGTGACAGTTACGCATGATACATATGTATATATATATATATATATATATGCATGTAAGTATGAAATATATGTATGACATAATATCAATGAATTTTCTGAAAAAAAAAAAATAGGGTAATAAATTAAAGAATTACTGAGTGAAGCTCTCTCTGAAATACCAAAGGTCTCTGGCAAACAAGTCTTGCAAAGTTAAATGAAATTTCAATTTGTAAATTAAAGCATTTCGAATTATTAACTAATAAAAACGAACAATAAATCAATCAATAGATTCCCTGTTTACGAGACGAAACAAACTTTTTACAGAAAAAGTGATCTTTAATAAATTTCGACGAAATACAAAAACGTGATAAAATGATAAGCATTCAAACATCTTCCTTTGCGGAAAAGTCAAGCGAGACCTTGGAGGTCTTAGGTTCGAGACGGCTTTGCCCTCGAGACCTAAAGAGATGGCGAATGAGGTATAAATGGTCTCCGATGGAAATAAAAACTTCAAAACAAATCCACAAGCTCTTTCGTAAACAAAAGCAAAGAAAACAAAAAGTAAAGTTTAAAAACGATGAAAACCACTACGTGTTGGAACCCTCCAAGGTGAGACATGATATGTGAGAGCGGTCTTCGTGTCGAAGGATAAAAAAAAAATGGTGGAGAACCCGAACCCTGTGAACTGTTTGTCACCGTCGCACTTAATAAAATTACAAAGTTAACAGACCGAGAGAATAGAATAAGGAAATCATCAATTAAATAAAATTGATGTTATTTACTAAAAACTATGATTGATCACCAGAAAATATATGCTTGATTGTATATATGGTTGTGCAAATAAAAAAGAACGATCCGTCCGCATGGCCATTCATTCATCCATCCATCCATCAAATGAATGTCAAAGCTCAGGTTTGTAGTAAAGGGCGTAACCCCTTGGAGCTTTCCTGAGAGCCCCATGGGTTACATTGGACTTGAGGTGGACATACCTTCTCCCTGTTGGAAATAAGTGGTGGCTAGTGTTCCGACTCGATGATGATGATGGTGGTGGTAATACTTACCTGTCCAAGACTTCAGTGGTGACATGACAAATCCCCTGCATGTGTCATCCATGTCGCAGAGGGTTTTCGCCTCCTCCTTGTCGTGCACCGAAACCGTGCACCCGTACGCCCCCCTCGTGTAGCGGCACCTGTAGTCGTGCTGCCCCGGCTGATCGTGACCTTCCATGACCTCATAGTGACCTGCCAAGTCAAAGTTCCTTAAAGTTGAACTGATGACAGCGTCAAGAAAATTGCATAATGTTTCATAATTGTTAATTTAAGCTTATCGTGGTAAATGTCAGGAATCACATGATTTTATGAATTAAGCACCACCACCAGCAAAACCAGATTAGACTTTTAATCTGCTAAGAACCATCAAAATAAGTATTTTTAATTATTTCATATTACATGCTGAAAATTATTTATTACAAACTGACCCATAATTATAATTACTGACCAATAATTATTGATTTATTACACCATCAAAATAAGTATCTATAATTATTTCGTATTATAAACCGACCGATACTTATTTATAATTATTACAAACCGACCCATAATTATTGATTTATTATAAACTGACCGATAATTATTTGATTTATTACAGACTAACCAATTTTTTCCTCCTGCCTTCCTTCTCTCACTCTAGCCAGATATGTCCCGCTGGCAAAGTCCTTGACCAATCTCTCAACAAGCCCGTGAATTTCTTCCGTTCGCCAGGTGGCAGAGGTAAAGTTGTTTATTATTTCAGTCGCCAGGGGCTTGAGAAAGTCAGGTGAACCGTGTGGCAGTAGGACGGACACGAAATGAATCCCGGCGTTCCTGGTGTTTTTGGCGTCGTGCCAACGGTGGCATTTGCCGTTAGAGCATCTCACGGCTGACATCCTGAATCCGTGACAATGACATTGTTGACGATATTGTCGAGTTATTGATTGATTGTCCGAGTTTTAAAAGTCATTAATTATGTCGGAAATATTGTAATCCACGTTTTTACTTAAAATCCATCTTTTTTAATAATAATTTTTAATAAATCCCCATTACTGTCACAGCTAAATTTAGGTCTCACTTGGGCTTATCATCTTCTAGGAGACAATCCCGGTTAACCCGACATGACCTTTCCTCGAAGGTCAGGTCATCGAGGTCAGTCATCATGACTTCGCCGTCGACGAGGACGAATTGTTGGCGTCTGAAGTCATTGATGGACACTGAGCCGTCTAGGGGAGCGTTCAGAGAGGAAAAGTATCTCAGGAGTTTCGAAATTCCGTAACAAACCTTTGAAAATGAGGGTGGAGTGTCACAATGAGATGATGGAGACTTCGAGATCATGATAATGATGACGACGACGTTGATGATGATGACGACTACGACGACGACGATGATGATGATGATTATGATTATGATGGCCACAAAGGGAGAGGAAGATTAATGACTCCGAAGAAAGACATGAAAGAAATTACGATTAACGCAACGATCAGACATCATTATCATCATCATCATCCACCTTCAGCATCATAACCATCACCGTCGGCTAGATTAATTAGTCGAGCACTACGAAACATATGCTTCTCATCCCCCAATGAGCAGTAGGGGACTGTGGTCACACCACGAGGCCCGCAGTACTCCCAACTTGGCAACCTGCCATGGCTTAAGAGGTGCACAAACACGGAGTAATAATTAAGGCTTATTGGAAATATGATATGTTATGATTATGATAATGCCCGTCAGCATTATCATTGGAGATAAGAATTTTATAGCTTTTATAAGAAGAACGGACAACTGCAATCAAAACAACTGGTTTCAATTAACATGAATATCGTTATCATTACATCCAGCAATAATAACTGAAATTATTATTATTATTATTATTATTATTATTACTATTATTATTATTGTTATTATTATTATTATTATTATTATTATTATTATTATTAATATATTATTAATAATTTACTTATTATTGCTATTATTAACATTATATTTTTATACATTACTACCACCATCGCCATTGTTTCCTATCTTTTAACGTAACATCATATTATAATATATTATTTCTAATATTATGGAAGACTAATTTACATTTGATCTTTTATTTGATAACCTGGACGTAGACATTATCCTCCCCAGCTCAAACCAAATTCCATACTCTCATGGAGTGCTTGATTTACGTCTGATATATGAACTCTCCAAGAGGCGCCAAATTCGAAACGTTGTGGCAGACGTTTCGAACGTGTAACAGGTTCAGGTTCAAATGTTGGACGAGTGTGCTCTGGTTTTTTGTTTTATTTATTTTATTTATTTTATTTTTTTATTTTTTTTTGTAACGAAATTTATGACTGGTTTTGAGTGTTGTTTATCAATTGTTCGTGCTGATAGTACTAATGTGATCACTTATAATAACGAATTAATATGAATATTGTACAAAATAATATTGTAAAAAATAATGGGGAGAGTATATGATTTATTATTATTATTATTATTATTATTATTATTATTATTATTATTATTATTATTATTATTACTATTACTATTACTATTGCTATTATTATTATTATTATTATTATATTATTATTATTATTATTATTATTATTATTATTATATTATTATTATTATTATTATTATTATTATTATTATTACTATTGCTATTGCTATTGCTATTGCTATTGCTATTGCTATTATTATTATTATTATTATTATTATTATTATTACTATTGCTATTGCTATTGCTATTGCTATTGCTATTGCTATTATTATTATTATTATTATTATTATTATTATTATTATTATTATTATTATTATTATTATTATTACTATTACTATTACTATTACTATTGCTATTATTATTATTATTATTATTATTATTATTATTATTATTATTATTATTATTATTATTATTATTATTATTATTATTATTATTATTATTGCTGTTGTTGCTATTATTGTTGCCATTACTATTATTATCATTATCATTATTGTTATTATTAGTCACACTAAATTAATAACACCAGTAATAATTGCTATTAATATTCTTTACCTAGAAATTATAGATCATAAAGACAGATATCATCGTGAGTTGCATTGCATAGTTGAGGGGCAGAGCAGCAGAGGGGGTGAAAAGCCCTAAAGACGATCTGGGGGGGGGGGCAGAAGTTCTGACACATTCCACCCACATTTTCTCTCCTCGAAATTCTTTTTAAGTGCATTCATGTGTCTTGTGGAGATGGACCACATGTGGTCTGAAGGCAGCTTTGCATTGCACCAAGTCAGAATAAGGTTAGTAGACAGACAGGTGATTGGCTAAGTTGAGTTAGTGAGTGAGTGAGTGAGTGAGTGAGTGAGTGAGTGAGTGAGTGAGTGAGTGAGTGAGTGAGTGAGTGAGTGAGTGAGTGAGTGAGTGAGTGAGTGAGTGAGTGAGTGAGTGAGTGAGTGAGTGAGTGAGTGAGTGAGTGAGTGAGTGAGTGAGTGAGTGAGTGAGTGAGTGAGTGGTGAGTGAGTGAGTGAGTGAGTGAGTGAGTGAGTGAGTGAGTGACTGAGTGAGTGAGTTTGAGTGAGTGAGTGAGTGAGTGAGTGAGTGAGTGAGTGAGTGAGTGAGTGAGTGAGTGAGTGAGTGAGTGAGAGAGTGAGTGAGTGAGTGAATGAGTGGATCGCAATAATAATTAAAGACAGCATCAAGAAATAAGAGACGGAAACGGATCGTGAAGACATTAGAATGAGTGAGCGGGAGTGAAAGTGGAGACTTTTGCACTCCGCTGCACTCCTGTTGGAACCATTCCGTGCCAGACAATCCGCTACCTAATTAACAGTTCGAGTACGTTTAACAGTTTTCTTGTTTTTGCGATATTAAATTTAATTATTTCAATGCGAAATATCTAATTTCAAGGAAGAATTATTCGTTATGTATAATTATTGTATATAATTAGTCGTTATAAATAATTCTTCGCCAGTTATTTAATTAAATAACTTTAGATTTTATGCCTGGACGAATTTAATCAAGCGAGCATGTTTTCTCGAGGCTAACCCTTGAGTTATTTAATTTTAATTTTTAATTTCTCTTGTGGTTTAAAAGTTTCTGTATGAGGTATTTTATTGAATAGAATTTCTCTGAATCTAAGAAAAAATTGAAACAACAACAACAATACCAATAATAAATAAAAATTATGAGGGTAATAAGAATAATAATAATAATAACATAATTATAATAACATAATAATAATAGCAATAATAATAATAATATCAAACATTAGCCATATAAATTATGAATTCAACAGCATCAACATATCACACGGAACTGTTGTCAAATGTACTTGAAAATGAGGTCAAAAGTTGACAGATGTGAACCTCAAACAATCACATGAAATAGAAAATACAATCTTAACATTCCTAATTCGATGTTTCCAAGTGTGGCTAGATAGACGAATGGGGATTTGAACGGGCAAGTGAGTTAGTGGATGGGTGAGTGAGTGAGTTAGTTGACGGAAGAAAGATTGAATGAATTACTGTTGTGATGTGGGCAGAAATACATGGGTGAGAAAACAAGTGGGTAGGCGTGTCAGTGGGCGGGTGGATGAACGATAAGAACATACTCCACTTACCCTCAAACGATCTTCCCAGGACAGCTGCAGCAGACTTATCAAATCCGCCTCGTTCCCAAATTGGGTGGAGTAAGTCACCCTGAGGCCACCCATGCTGGAGAAAGTTATGACATCATCGCCTCCAGATTTCCCGGCACTTGGAATGACGTCATTCGATCCATCTTTGGAATTAGCTTTTCCACCTCCGTTGTTCTCCCAGAGCAGGCATATGTCATGGAGCTGTTGGGTGATTGGAGACGTTATACACGGCGGTGTGTGCGATGGTGGGTGAATGTGTGAGTGAGTGAGTGAGTGAGTGGGGGTAGTGAGTGAGTGAGTGAGTGAGTGAGTGAGTGAGTGAGTGAGTGAGTGAGTGAGTGAGTGAGTGAGTGAGTGAGTGAGTGAGTGTGAGTGAGTGAGTGAGTGAGTGAGTGAGTGAGTGAGTGAGTGAGTGAGTGAGTGAGTGAGTGAGTGAGTGAGTGAGTGAGTGAGTGAGTGAGTGAGTGAGTGAGTGAGTGAGTGAGTGAGTGAGTGAGAGTGAGTGAGTGAGAGTGAGTGAGTGAGTCGGTCAGTGAGGGAGTGAACGAATGAAATGGATTAGATTTGAAATGAGGTAATGATCTACACACTAATTTGACATAGATGAATGTCGTAATAAAAATGCAAATTTTACAATTAACAATAGGTTTAGGAGCACATCAATCACCATACTTAAATGATGACGATGATGATGATCATCATTCATCCATCCTCCCAAACATCTTTCACGTGACCCTGAAGAAGCCAAGCAGTGCAGTGCATTAAGTTGAATCAATGCACCGCGTCTAACTTCATCTCTGTCCGTGATTTTCCTTGGGTGGTCCCTCATGCGTCGACGGGTGGCTTTCGAGATATTGATGATGATGATGATGATGATGATGATGACGACGATGAATTCGACGCTGGCGGTAACCTTTGACTTCATTTAGATTTCATTTATCAGGAGCTCTCAAATTTTGAGAGAATTAAATAATAATAATAATAATAATAATAACAATAATAATAATAACGGTCATAAATAAATATAATGAATAATTAAAACGATCGAGGCATGATAATATCATAATAAAGGTTATTCCGGCGCTTGTCACGCCAGCTAATTGCTTATGCGAAACACCTGCTTGTCTACAGTACTGAGTCCATCAATTTCTAAGACTTGACAAATTGGTGCAGGTTATGAAATTATTTTGCACCCACGGACCCACCATACCCTCTTCCCTTATTCGGGTACCCCCAGTGGTCTGCTGGTGGCCATTTGTTAGTGATAACGATAATGATGGATAGTGACAGATGGAAGTTATGTGCGTTGTATGCACTTTCATTCATGTGGACGATTTAATTATAGAATAATTGATTTTTCAATGAATGAGGTGAGTTTATTATAGAAATTAATCAGTAATTAATGAATAATTAATGAATACTCAACGAGCAATTAACACATAATTAACGAAACAATTAATAAATAACTAATGAATTATTAATAAATAACTTGTACATAACCAACCTTGACGATGTTCTCATTATTCAAGATGCTCATCAGGTAAGCCTCCTTCATCAGCTTCAGTTTGGCTTTGTTTCGGCACATCTCCAGTATCTTTGCCTCCCTTGATGATGATGATGATGATGATGATGATGACGATGATGATGATGATGATGATGCAGTCATCTGATCCTCTGAATCCTCCATCTTGAAAACATCATCAATCTTTGTGGGGGCCATTGTGCCCTTCCATTGTGCCCCGTTATTGGGTCTGAGTACTCCGAACATTTTCTGCTTGAAACTGTCCAAACAGTTGTGGACGTCCTCTCCGTCGGGGTTAAGGGTCTTGACGGCCACTGGTTTCGAATCCCCAGTTTGGAAACTGTAGACGGTTTTCGTCCACCCAGAGTTGAGGTACTTGAGCGCGCCTTGAACTCCGTTTTCTCGAAGGTCATTCGAGTAGAGAACCCTGTGGATTGCTGACATCTTCTGACAGTCAGAGATCCTCTCCAAGTAGGCCAGGATTTGGGGAAGTGTTAGGTTTCGAACCGTGTACGAACCATCGGCCTGCTTGACTGGCAGAAACCAACTCGGTTCTTGGAAACTCTGAGTCACCAGGTCATCAAACTCCTCGTCCGACATGAGGGTGGTCATCCTGTTGCTCGTGCAATCCCTCTTCACGAACAAGCTGAATACGACGACGGCGGCGACGAGAGACAATAAGAAGATGACTTTGACAGTCATTCGAAACAACCTGACATCCGAATCTCTCCACGCCGATGTTTTATCGAGGCTCTCGACTGGAAAGAAACTCTGCTGCATCTTCCTCCGTCCGTAGTTAAAGTGGTACATTCCCATGGAAGTCGGTGCTCCTTCTGGCGCGTTTTCGAGCACGTCTAATCGTCTAAAAGAATGAAAGAGTTTGTCCAATTAACGCATCGACTTAATGAAAGCAATGAAGAGCGTGTCAGTCTCGTATGAGTTAATACGACTAGATGGGATGTTTGTTTGTTTAGCCTACACGTGCAAGGGCGCGCTTTGTGGCGCTTTTAAGTGCAACATTCTGGAGAATGTTACTCTGTTAGTCTGTCAGTCAGTTTCTGAGAAAATTGGACGACGGTTTGACGAGTCGATTAATCGGCTGACGGAGCTGCACACGGACGGAGCGTACGTGCTTAACAGAGCAGAACGACTGATGGATGTCGCTTACGTGACCGTCCGCGCTGATGACTGTAATTTAATGGAAAAAAATTTCTCCCTTCTTTACACCTGCTCGAGAAATGTTCTTGAAAAAAATTTTCGAGAAAATGTATTTAATCAGCGGAAAATTTCTCTAAGGCTCGTTCCATCACGACCTATTTCTACTAAGTCCGGCTTACTCAGTTTCTCTGCACGCCCTATTGTCTGTCTCATTCGAGAATTACAATGAAGTCTACCCTGTCTCCTCAAAAAGTGCCCACCCAATCTTGTTCTCACGGTAATAAGCTCTCGACGACAATTATTTTAAATGGCCGAACGGCTGCTGTTGTAAAATTAAAGCCATCTCTCCGTTGACTTAATCACTGGTAATTGTAGTTAGTAGAAATCGGGTGAAATGTTTTAGTAGGGGATCCTAGTCTAAAGTTAGGGCCCGTTACCCTCTACCCGCCCCCGCCCCCTCCTCTTCCATTGACATCCCTGAGGGTAGGTACTGACTGCTCGAGTGGAACATTGCAATACTCCCTTAAAAACCAACTACTGTGTCGAGTTCAGCCATGCATCACTTCCCCAATGGTTCTCCTTTCGAGAGCTTTGATAAGCCAGGACGAGCAAAGTGCCAGACGATGTTATTTTAGGGTACTTCGTAGAGATTTATGCTGCCATGTGCGGACGTGAGAATTAAAAATTAGAATTCTAAAAATAAAAAATAAATAAAAAAATCAGGGTTGGAATGTTTCTTATGAGACGATTTATGGATTTTTTAAATTAAACTAATTCATGATTAATTATGATTTATTATTATTATTTTTATTTTATTTTTATTATATATAACTATTTCCAAACTTAATGAGCTTTTAAGCATATAATAAAGTTGAAAATTTCTCGCATGTGTTCACCATTAGCGTCAAAATATTTATCAACTAACGACCAGTCAGTCTAATTGTTCAAATTATTAAAGCCATTTTATTTAACATCCAGGGTTATATATATATATATATATATACATATAAATAATATAAAATAATATAAAATATATATCAATATCCACTGATGTTTATCCAAAATTATCTTATCCGTAATTTAATCCATCCATAATATAATTTATCCACACATTTAATATACTATGAAATTATAATGATTAATTAAAATATTAAAGTGTATTATTATATAAAATTATAATGTATTATTTACAAAATATTAAAATATTATTACAACATTATTAAAGTGATGATACCGACCATTAAACCATGAACATGTTCATCACTCAGTCATCATTAGCATTCATTAGCTTGTTGTGTAATACATAATGTGTATCCATTACATACATGTCATACATGTTTTCTTTTGTATTTATTACAAATTGTCACAATAAGTGACATGGAGATATTTGTTGCGATGACGATGAAACTTGTGCTGCTGTTGATGATGATGATGGCGATGACGATGGCGATGACGACGACGACGACGATGAATCATGACGGTGAACCATCATTGACGACGTTTATGGTGAGATTACGTAAGAATGCATGCTCCTTATAAGCTGACATTTCATAACATCCTGGCAACAACAGGATGACAGAGTGAGCATCTTATTGTTACGGACGGCAGTCGGAAAATGATTTAAATCGATAACCTGCCGTGGAAAGATTTCCTATCCAAAGTCGGTGCTGATGATATTGATCATGATGACGACGGTGCTGATGATAATGATCACGATGACGACGGTGCTGATGATAATGATCATGATGACGACGGTGCTGATGATAATGATCTTGATGACAGCGATGCTGATGATGACGACGACGATGTCATGTTATTATGTCCAAACAGCTCTTAACCTATGAAATAAGATATGCGCATGGAATTATTAGTAATATGAATTTTAAAATGAACACAACAACACTTACAACCAACCCATTTTATTTATTTGTTCTTGTTGATGTGATCCAAACTAAAGACATTGTCTTAGTCGAGAGCTAGATTTAATAAGCTCAGGTCAAAGGTTACGCATTGTTATTGTAGTGATAACGATGTCAGTCATTACCAGAACCAGGCGTTCCTCCCCCTACTGTTTCCAGGGTGGTTAAGGCATGGACTCCTGTGTATATATACATATTATATTTGTATTATTACCACCATCATCATTATCATCACCGTGATGCTTGATGATTATATAATGCATGTTTTGGAGTCTATGGTTAACAAGTCTACCCAATTTTTCTTTTTAATCCCCTAAAATCAGTAGGAGATATTTGTTTTGTTTCTCATTGTATTTTGTGGTTGAACAGGTGGAAATGATGGATGAGGACAAAGGAAATCAAAGTGGGTAGTCAGTTTACAACCCCCTCTTCCCCTAACCCGTAATGACCTTTATCATTACCAGTATCAATAATTATTAATAATTATACTAGTAATAATATTGGTGCATGTAACATACAGCGTGTAATATTTTACTAATAATGTAATGTTATAATAGTATAATATCATTAATTATGTTTATATTATTAATAATATTGTTATTATTATTTAACATTAAGTTATTATTTTCATATTAATATGATTAATTATTAATATAATAATAATGATTGAATGCCTAGCAATATTAAAGTTCGACCCATCAATCCATCAGTTAGAAAATTACCCTGTTAATTGATATGAATTGCTTTGGCTTTTTGCGCGTTCAAATAATTCGAATAAAATTATTTCTTCGCATTATGACGTTTATAATTATAAAATTAACAAATTATTACAAATAAAAAATTACAAATTATTTGAGAACCGAAAGTTTGTAAAATGTTACGCTTAATACATTCCAACGGATGTTTGCACGTAGCTGCGCTAGTTTTTTTTTGTATGCATTGTATGTTGCTTTTGGAAACATTGTATCTTGGTTTCTTCAGGCATTGTGCGTTGTATGTGTATACATTGTATGCATATGCATTGTATGTGTATAAGTTGTATGTATATTCATTGTATGTGTATACGTTGTATGTGTATGCATTATATGTGTATACGTTATATGTGTATGCATTATATGTGTATACGTTGTACATGTAAACATTGTTTTTTATATACTGTGTCATCGCATACAGCGTTTGTTGTCATTGTATATGTTGTACGACGTACTGCGTATACAAATTGAAATGTTTATGCGCACAACATGCAAACAATGAACAGCCTCGTCAAATGTATGTATACAATTTCATTAATTGCATATTTATAATTAACTGCCAATTATAAGCAATTATCATCGTCTGAAGTTTTGTCGTGTAAAATGTAAACAACCTACATGTATTTGAACAATTGTATGTTATGTTTGTTGATTGAGACATACGTGTACATACAAGACAATGGAATTGAAACATGTTAAGCAACAATGTGTTCATTGTATCAGTGAATACTTCTTATTTGCGGCTTTCTCATTTGATCTTTTTCAATGCATCGAGAAAATCGAACAAAAAAATTAAATAATTTAATTAATAAAGAAATTTGAAAAAGTTAAAAATTCATATTTTAGTCTAAAGAATGCCATGCAATCATCAGAATCTGTTGCGACACGAAAGCACAATAAAAATAGCATCATCGAATACGAAGCAAAGCAAAGCAAAGCATCAAATGACAAGGATGTGATCGTCGTAAGATTGCCTACCTTTTCAATCGGTATCAGCTTTCAAAATATCACAGAAAGCGCACTGGAAATGGCTTTGAAATCGTGGATCATTTCCAGTCGCCTGAGAACGTGCAGGACCAGTCCAGATCCAGAGATCAATTCGTACGAGCGACGATCTAAACGGACGTTAAAATTTACAATTTACAAACCATTAATCATTAAAATTAAAAACAAGATAAACTCCCTCAAATTACGTTCAAACTACGCACATCGTGGCCACCCCGGATAGCCATCGGGTCCTCTATAAAGTCTGTTAGTGCCGAGGAGTATGTCTTTGTTTACACTTTTCTTTGAATATGAACGCAATGGCCCTAGGCGCGTATACAACTGTCGCTGCACGTACAGGCCTGGCTTGTACGTAGAAATCGAATTGCGCCTGCAATCTCCTTTAAGTACAAGTGCACGAATGATTCCGAATTCGAGCTACTTATTCCTTATTCACCTGCGTGCGTTTCGTGCGTTTAGTAGAGGAACAGTAACGGCGTTTCGTCTTCCTGTATTCTATTCCGAAATTGGGATAAGTGGGTACGTGGTTCTGGTAACGAAAAACGCAGACGACGAATAAATATTGTGGGTGTGTTTTTTTTTTTTGTTTGAGAAAACAGTGAAATGATACACGCAATATTGTCATCAATAAATTAAGAATTATAATAAAAATAACATTTTATCTTTTAAATTTTTATTTATTATTTTAAAGAATTTCAACCATTCCTACAGTGTTTATTTTAGGCCCGAGGCTTATTTGCATAATTCTAATCGATAACATATGCAAATGCGGGCAATTCATCACACGTACGAGCGGTCATTAGCTTCACGTGCATAGAACATAACCATTACCTAGATGGCCCTAACAATTAGTCAGGCCGAGCCAATTTGCATACGATTAGCGACAGTGATAGGAACGCTTTCAACTGTGGTGGTTGATTGGATTGTTACCGAGGTGGTTGACGCGATTGAAGTCGACATGATTGATAATATGTTATCGTGCACAGTTGAATTAAAAGTTTGACGTCTTGTTTAAATCGTTTCGTCGTTCACGGCCATCCATAACAAAGTTGACACCGAATCACATACACACGCACACGGTTCAATTTGTCGTCGCTAAAAATATCTCATCGGCGACAGTCGTCGGAAACGCTCAAGCCGTCGATACCACAACAACTGCCAACAACTAGCAGCTATTGTGCTTCCACCGCTATCGGCTTTTTGTCTTCGCTTCAGCCTTCGGCTAGAACCGAATCCTTAGGGACGCCGGCTGCAGAACCGCTCAATTTCATACCGGTGTAGCCACGTAAAATGAAGCACGCAAAGAATATAAATAATAATGGACGTGTGCAAACGAAAAAAGTTAACGATTATTGAATTAATTCGTTTGAAATTAGTCTTTGAAAAATTTAATTTTCATTACGACGTGGTTATTAAGCGAGTGAATTGTAATTATAAAATCGTTTACGTGTTATTCATCAGTCGAATTAATTTCGATGATCATGAATATTTAACATTCACATTTTTAATTATTGTTTACCTGGATTCTATTTATTTATTCGGTTAACGATTTATTTGTATTAAGACTTATTATAATAAGTTCGAAAGTTCACAAACTCTTAATATCTTATTGTATATATTGTGTATTGTATATTTTAAAATTGTAAATTTTATAAAATATATATTCGTAAATCTTTTACCTGCTTCTAATATCGTTTGTTATATTATATTATATTATCTCATTACATGCTATTTATTATTTATTACCATGTCCAAATCGTCTTTGTTGCCCAACGTAGTTTAATCAAATCCATAAATAAATAAGTATGTTAGTTTTATGTTACTAGTTTAAAAAATTATTAAACAAAAGATTGTCGTAAAAAATAATTGACGATTTTCTAGGCATTTTTAAATATTAAAAAAATATTAACTTAAAACTGCTAATGACATCTGACGAATGATCAACATTTTTCAAACAAAATTAGTCACCGATGAAAAGTTAATTAGTTTAAAGTTTTCATAATTTTAATCTATAAATAATACTTAAAAATAAATTTTAAATTAAACAAAATTTTTATTTATTAATATTTTAATTATCGATGTAAAAGCCTGAACCCAATCTCTAATTCATATTTTTAGGTTATAATTAAGATATAATTAGTTGTAATTAAGATTTAATTGTTCATAACAAAACATATATCGACTAATAAATAATAATTGAGCTACCATTAGAGCCTTTTTAATTTAGTCATGAATGTAACTAACATTATTGACATTGTGAATATAATGACCTCGTAACTGTTAGACTTTTTAAGTAGCACCTTGACATATATGAATATTAATATTCATTATATATTAATTTATTAATATATTAAGATATGAATATTAATTATTACAACTCTTTACTAGTCTACTCGTTTCTATAGTTTTAAGATTTTTTTTGGACTCATTACAAGACTCCCATTAATTATTTAAGGGCATAGAGAATCTCATTTAATAATAAATCAAAAGGCACAGCCTGTGAGGAATGCATTAAACAAAAAAAAAGCTTAAAAATGATTTTAATACTTTTTAATTCGAGGCAAAATGGCAACTAGAATGCCAAAACAATAACCTCTCGACTGGAATCAGTTATGGAACCTCGTTATGGAACATTGCAAGTTGTTAAACAAAAAAAAACAACAACAACAAATGTTGAGAACTTCGACCACACATTTACAACTTTAATGTACAGCTAAATGGGAGTTATTATTTACACAATGTATGAATTGCAGTTCATTCATAAATTCATCTCGAAAGGCTGGATAGGGTCAAACACCAGGGCACGTCGCGACCTAAAGGTTATCGCCATTGGCGACTTGTTGAACTTGGGTGCTTTATCGACCCTATGGCTCATTGCTCTTGAAGTTTCGAGATGATCATCGTTTGTCGTTTGCCTCGAGTCTGTCTCCGTCATTCCCAGACCGCTATCCAGACTTTTGAGACTGGCTTTAGGGTGATGGACTTCGGAGATCTGAAGCTCTGCTTTCGTGATTTGGAAATTCGTTGGCAAGTTTTTTATTTTGCTCGACTGACCGCAGTAAGAGCCGCTAATGAGGGCGTCAGAAAGATCAGACACCTCGAATGAATCGTCAAAGATGTTTAATTTTGCAGTGTCGAGGTCGTCGTCGTCGTCGTAATCTTCGTCATTCAACTCGGCATCTTCAAGGTCATCGTCCCTGGCTCTCGACGTTAGGAAAGTAAAGTCGAGCTTTTCCTGGTTTTCCAAGAGCAGTCTTTCGGCTTTTCTGAGCTTATCTCCGCACCTGGTCGTGTTCAGGGTGATGGGACACTTTCTAAAGTCGGGGGTTTTGTACCTGTCCCCCAAGTCGTAAGCCTGGTACTTTTTGAGGACCAATTCCGTTATGCAGCTTGAATTTTGAGAATTTTTTGGACGGTCCTCCTCCCCCTCTTCTTCTTCTTCAATGCGACTGGATTCGGGGTCTACGTTTTCCTTGAAGAAACTCGGACCCAATTTGGTCACGTTGAACACACCTTTGAGGGACACCTGATTGTGATTATGTTTATGATTATTACACATGATTATGTTATTGGTTTAGAACTGTAGTTTGATAGATATTGTTAGATACAATGTTGAATTTATGATATTTTAATGATTATTAAAACGCAATTAATTAATTAATTAATTACCTCGTTTCTGTTTTTTGGTTTCCTAATTTTATCGAGTATTTTCTTCAAAATGTGCCTCTTTCCTTTTGTGATTGTAGATTCTCTACAATGGAACGAATAGCATTAAGTTGAATTCTTTTATTCAAGTTATTGCTTATTCTTAAATTAAATAATAAATATAACATCGAAATCAACATCGTTAATATAAACATTAAAATATGTATTAATAACAAACTAAATAAAATAATTAAATTAATGATAATTAAGTTAAATTTAAAAAATAGACATAATTATAGATGGTATTTTCAAGAAACCGTCTTACCCCATGGTCGAGTGCTGGACGCTCCTCTCAGGCATCGTCAGGGACAGAGGGTCTTCAGTTTTCCTCTTCTTTCCAAAAAGTTTGAAAAATCCCTTTTTCCTGGAAAATAGATGATGATGATGATGATTTTGTTGTAAAAAAATTTAAAACTTTATTTATTCTGAGTCAATTTATTCATTTTATTATTTTAAATTTTAATTTTTCAATTTATTAATCAATATATTCTTTATTAATTCTGAGTCAATCAAACCTTATGGAAACATTGGTGGTCTCGTTTGTTTCGCTCATTTTCGGTCTTTTGCTGGCAATGCTCGTCCATCCAGATTCTTCTGTCGGTTCTGAAATGAAAGTATTCAATATTTAAAAAACGTTAAATGTTTAATTTTAATAATAATAATTTTAATAATAATTTTAATAATAATAATAATAATAATAATAATATTTTAAATTTAAATGGTTCAAGTTAAACGTTTCGATTTAAACTTTAAAATTGTTGGATGATGTATAGGCTGCAATGAAAGATTATAATACTACGATATAACAGGATCATTACCAGGAACACTGAAAGTCACGTGGGCTTCCCGCGGGCAATCAACGTGCCGCCTCTTACGGTTCTTGATGGGGGATATGCCGCTCCCAAAGCCATGCAAAACGTTCGATTCCTCATCCATGCCTTCATCATCTTTTTCCTTCTCCATGTTTTTTATGGCCGCACCAGGAAGCTCACCAATGTCCTTCCAGTTCTCGATGAGTATTTGAATGGTGTCCACTTCTGTAAATTTCGTGACCATCGTATGATTCTGGACTTTTCTCTCAGTCGTCTCTATCGTCTCCGAGTGTAGAAGCGTCGGTGCGAAGATGAGCGCCAAATTGGACACGTTCATCAAGTTCTCCGATGACTTTTTGGCAACCTTCGTCAAAAAGGACGTCAGACATCTGAGAGTGTTCAGGTTGTTCATGGGTAGCAGTAGGCAGGCCCGAGTCAGTGCTTTTTTGAGGACAGAGGAATCTTCCAGCTGTTTGTGGCATTCCATGATGATGGAGTAAACTTTCTGGGTGATCAGTGGACCTGGAAGTTCCCTGAAGAATTGCTTGATCAAGGATGCGAGGTCGAGAGGATGACAGTCTGTGATTGTTTCGTTGGCATCGATTTGCTCCTGGAATTGAAGTAATTATTTATTATTATTTTTTTATTTTTAGGTAGGTTATTTATCCTCCTTAGCCTATATATATATATAAACTGTCGTGATTTGTGTGTTTTTATGTAAGTATAATTCTAAGAATTAATTACTACTTATTAATTGTTATTAAGCGATTGACCTGGCAAGTAATTATTAATCATTAATAAGCAATTAACCTAACTTTGTAATTATTAATTATTGGTTATTATTATTATTATTATTATCATCATCATCATCAAGCAATTATAGAGATAATAACAAGAAGTTTATCTAAATTCCCATCGCAATATTTTATTCCAAACTCAAACTTTGCTGTCAGAAAATCAAAACTGTTGGTTTTCGTTTCGGCGTTTGATTGGCGTTTGTGGCCTCATTTTATTTTTTTGTTTAAATTTTCAAATTTTTAAATTCAGCAATCTGACCATCTCGTAGAAGATGGTTTAGAGAACTCGTCTCGCATGACAGACTGGCACACTGGAGCTATCACTACCATTACCACTACTATTACCATCACCACTATCGTTTTTATTATGATTGTCACAATCACTATCATTACTACCGTCGTCATCATCATCATCGTCGTCGTCATCATCATCATCGTCGTCGTCATCATCATCATCATCATCATCATCATCATCAACATTATCGCTGGCACGTAAAGGATTGTAGTGGCCTGCAATTCGATATCCCTTGATGGTCTTTTAAAAGGTTGCTTGATGATGATGATGATGATTATTGTTTTACAGATTTGAGATGCCAGATATTTACTTGAACATTTTTTAATACTTAATTTAAGTTCGTTGTATCGATATTATTTCTGTAGCATTTTATTCCTATATTTGGATTTTTGAAAAATATTTTTTTTATAAAGATTTCTACTCAAGTTACGTAAAATTTTTGACATTTTGCTTATTGAAGATGTCATACCTATAAAGTCTACAGTAACGACGTCATCATTTGTCGTCTGATAATTATAATATACTATATTATTATTATTCAATAAATTATACTTTAAATAAATTAATCCAACATGGAAATAAACCCGTCCAACGTAAATAAATTCTCCAACAGCAAACAATCAATCAATCATGACATTCCACCTGACATGACGCCTGATTAGACGTTGAATTACAAGCTCTTGACAGAAACCCAGCAGAGCTCGTCGACCTAAGCATGACGTGACATGACGTGATACACGCCCTTTTGATGTCAAACATACACTACTCCCCTAAATCTTCCCCTCTTCATGTATTACAATAAATCTCCCTTTCCAGGTATTACAATAAATCTCCCCTTTTCAGGTATTATAATAAATCTAGTATGTCCTAATTCCAGATAAACTGATTGTGGGTTGAAATATGGAAACCTACCTGCAACCTCCTGATTCTGTCTCTCGATCCGGGCTGCCTGAAAAGACCCTTGACTTTCAAGTGCTTCTCGAGGATTTGGAAAGAATCGTGCAGAAACCTGGAGTTGGGTTTAAGTTTGAGTTTGAGTTTGGATTTGAATTTAAATTTAGTTGAATTTGTTAAATGTTGTTCGAAATCGAGTTACAGAATATATATTGTAATAATATATATATATTGTAATACTATATATAAAATATATATATATACATATATCGAAAATATATATATATATATATCGAAATCGAGTTACAGAATATATATTGTAATACTATATATAAAATATATATATACATATATCGAAAATATATATATATATATATCGAAATCGAGTTACAGAATATATATTGTAATACTATATATAAAATATATATATATACATATAGAATTCACGGCATGAAATTATTAGTGATGTGATAATGATATTAGTCATTGGGATTTAGTGATGTGATGATAATAATATTCGTGATTAGGATTTAGTGATTTATTATGATAATATTCATAACAAGTAGTTAGTGATGTGATAATAATATTCATAATAAGTAGTTAGCCTAGCTCAAGAAGAGAGTGACGATAAGATTACATTGAACATGTGCGGCACACATGAACATCGTTACGCATTCCTCTGAACACCTGCTGAATGTCTTCACGTGTCAGTGAAGCTGACTTCGGAGTGCAGGACTGTGGAGTGCAATGCATTATGTAGTGCGATGCATTATGTAGTGCGATGCATTGTGGAGTGCGATGCATTGTAGAGTGCGATGCATTGTAGAGTGCGATGCATTGCGAAGTGCGGTGCATTGTGGAGTGCGGTGCATTGTGGAGTGCGGTGCATTGTGGAGTGCGATGCATTGTGGAGTGCGATGCATTATGTAGTGCGATGCATTGTGGAGTGCGATGCATTGTAGAGTGCGATGCATTGTAGAGTGCGATGCATTGTAGAGTGCGATGCATTGTAGAGTGCGATGCATTGTAGAGTGCGATGCATTGCGAAGTGCGGTGCATTGTGGAGTGCGGTGCATTGTGGAGTGCGGTGCATTGTGGAGTGCGGTGCATTGTGGAGTGCGGTGCATTGTGGAGTGCGATGCATTGTGGAGTGCAGGAGTATTATTGATCAATCAGACGGTGAATTAATAAATTATCTTCTCACTTTGGAACGAGCCCAAATTCTGTTGTGAATACCATTGGTACTTCCGTCAAATCGACACCAAATATTCTGCTCTCCGGATTCTGTCTGTTGTTCTGGAAATAAAAATAGGTTTTAAATTTTTATTTTTATTTATGGAAATATACATCTATGCACTTTTAAAGCTCTCTAATTCTGGAGTTTAAATTTTAATTATTATTTAAGTAATTTCATTAGTGTCGACTCGGTTGATCAGCAGACCGTGAAGGTGCCAACGATAACGTCGCATTTCACCATCGATTCTCGCCGATAGAACTGATTTTCCACACCGTTGCTGTGCGTTGGTAAACAAGAAAATTGACCGTGAACCGCGAATTTACGGCCTCTGCTTGTGAGATATCGAATATCCGTTCTGGATTAGGCGACCTAAAAGCTCAACAACTGACATTGAAATGACCTTAAGACACGCACCATTAAACCTCAGTTGCCTCGTCTTCATTAGACGACCCAATAAAATAAACTAATATTAATAATCCCTCATAATCAAAAACAAATAGACACGTGAATGAATGAATGATTAAATAAAACAATCTTGAACTAAGATTACAATGCCAGACTTCCACGCGGAGGCATTCAACCCCACATTGGTCACATTGTCCAGCAAAGGATATGCAGGGCGAGCAGATCTCCAGTGATCAAAGAGCGTCTTCGCCTCGAATTAATTCCTCAAAGAGCAACAAATCAATCAGAAGCAACTGACCCGCTGTTCAAAGATGGACAAAGATTTATGTCCTCGAAATACTTGGAAAAACTCCCACAACGGACATTAACAGTGAGCCATAAAGAACGTTTGTCGAAAGATTTCCAGTGGAAAGATTATTTTTTAAAGCGAAAAATATTTATTAAAAGAAAGATATTTATTTTAAGAAATATTAGTTATTGAAAGAAAGATTAGTTATTGAAAGAAAGATTAGTTATCTAAAAGAAAGATTATTTATTAAACGGAACCATGGTTTTGGAGGTCCAGTAAATGATGAGAACTCTGTAATTTTTCTTAAATTAATTAATTTTTAACCTATTTTGTTAAATTTATCCGTCTCTTTAAACACATAATTTTGTTTTCCAAAGGAAAACCACGGAATCGACAAAAATAACTTAAATGACACAATTTCAATAATTCAACCGACACTAATTCAAGCCAATCCTGATAAATAACTTTAAATTAACTTTACAGCATTTCAAATCACTACTGCCTCTATCCTATCCGAAATAAATCCTAAATCTAACGCCAGTAGAATAGAGGTACAATCTGCTTATTGCTATCCTGGGACGCTGAGAAAATCGAAAATGGTTCGTCCAGATAGGCAAGTGGTCACTTTATGGCCTCTTAATCGATGTTCCGGTACCTCTTAAAACGCCATAAAACTCTCTGACAGAAGACTTTGCTTTAAGTACCGATTGTTTTAGTTGTTACAGTTGTTTTTGCAAGCATTTTGTTGGTAAATGCTAAAAAAATGGTCTGTTTTGTTCATTTGTCACAAAACGTTTGGAATATTTCACTTTTCACATTCAACAACTTTTATAAGCACTGAATAGAAGTGCATTACTGATAGAACTTTTTATTTAACTAAATATTTCAAGAAATCGATAACAAATCATCCAACAAAGACATAAAACCTAGTTACCTAATTTTCCAGGTTTATCTCACTGGGCAGTCTCAATTAACATATTTCAAACGCCTGCCGCTCCAATATGCAAATCAAATTGAACACAAAACATACTTATCTGCATTAATATCTATATTAATCTCAGTCTCCATCGAGATCTAAAGATAGAGACCCCCAGAAGGATTATGCATAATTCATGGCTTCATTAGCCGGCCTACAGGCAGCGGACATATGCGGTGGATGCATATTTTAATTGCTCATTAACATACGTAACACTGGCGCGCAATTACGCCACATCCAGAAACTGTACGATTGATGTGCAAGCTTTAATTAGACTGAGCTTTCTCCTTATCGGAATAATGAGCAGAAAGTTTAAAAGAAAAACTACATGCAACCAGATGAACGCATTGATTGATTTATTTATATCCAGAAGAGTCTAAAAATATAAACACACCAGTGTTATGGGACTTGTCAGCAGCCTAAGCACAAAGGAACCAGCTAGCCAGCCGGCTAGTCGGTCTACCAAACCCTGTTGAATTTATATACCACTTTTGATGAAAAATTTTAGTAATAGCTGCTTTTTAATAATTAAAAATTAATATTTTATGCTACCCCTTTAAATCTGACCACTTTTTAGTAGCTACTTTTTATTAATTAAAAATTAATATTTTATGCTAACCTCTTAAATCTAACCACTTTTTAGTAGCTACTTTTTATTAGTTAAAAATTAATATTTTATGCTACCTCCTTAAATCTTATCACTTTTTAGTAGCTAGTTTTTATTAATTAAAAATTAAAACTTTATGTTACCCCCTTAAATCTGACCACTGGTGCGAGTGATCACTACCCTTCAAAGTGCTCCAGATTACTCATTGGATGCATTTTTTGTTAGCTACTTTATCTCGTTGAAGTAAATTATATGATAATATAATTATAATAAGTTATCGAGCAAAAAATTATTATAGAAAAGGATTTAAACCAATTTTGTTTGATCTGTTGGTTCCATAATTTAATTGCGATCATCAAAAGCAACGATTAGGTCATAATCCTTAAGAACTCATTGCGAATGTTATATAGAGGTTAGATTAGATTAGTGAACTTTGTTAATTTATACAACAAACTTTAGACAAACAAAATAAATAAAGAACAAGTTAAGAAACAAATTGCATAAACAGTCGTTTGTTTTCTATTAGTCAAACTAAGTCCAAATCATCCTAGTTATGCAACGGACTTTGCTAATCAAATAAATAAAAGAAATAAATAAATTAGTCAAACTCGAGAAAATCATTGGCGTCGTGGCTTGTTTACCCGCTCGATGGCATCACAAACTGACGTGCGGATGTTAGCCCGGGAAAGGCTCGCAAACCCAAAGTCTACAAAAAGACCAAAGGGACTTAATGGCTGGACGTCTTAACAATTTCTTATTGATTACTTTATTGGTCCTTAAGCGTCGTAAATAATCACAACTTTCCTAACAGCTTAAATAAGCAAACAGCTTAAATAAGCAACTTACTTACTCGAGTAAAGAGCTTCTTAACAACAATTGCACCCCATTGAAATTCCCCGACACCGAATAACCACAATCGTAACATAATCAAACATCATTAGCATTAGAATCGATCGCTCTGGGTGGTCTGACTTGGGACTAGCGATCAGCGATCACATTAGGAATAGGAACCAATTGTACTCTTAATTCCAATTGTACTTCATTTCAGTCCAATTGCAATCGGCCAATGGATCAGTCCAGCATTCTCAACAGAAAGTCAGATGACATTAATTGTCTTGCTAACACCTAGTCTGGCCTTGGGTTTAGTGCGCTGTTTACGTAGAAAGGCTAAAGGTCATGGGTTAAGCTCTGGTTAAGTTCGGGTCGTTTCAATGAACCTTGTTTTCTCGATAGTAGATCGATAACTTGCAGAGCTATTTACTCAAAATAAAAAGCAAATTATTGCTATTACAGACGTTATTATTATTAGTAGTATTAATGTTTTTATTGTGACGTCACACATTACATCGCATGTGCTTGTAACGTGGCGCACCTCATTTGCATAAACGTTTGAGCGCCAAAACGAATGAACGAATGTAAAATGGTAGAGCAACAGTCGCATCCTGTAAACGTAAACATCGTTTCGGAATCGCTTCCATGCATAGATAGCGTGATAAGCGTGACATGGTATATGACGACGACGACGATGATGATGATGACGACGAAGATGATGGCGCGATAAGCGCACACGCCGAGAATCCAAACACAGTATTTGTCACATTTTCAAAATCGACTCTTTTATCCCGGTTTTAGTAACACCGAAGTTTCAAATCACCTTTCCGAAAATCGTTACCTCCATGATCGATACGATACGATACACCGGGTGTATCAAATTACCCCGGGGAGAATAAGGGGGGGGGGAGGGGGGAGGGTCTAGGGAAGGGTGGGCATTGCTCGAGCTTCCCCATTTTCATCAGTTTATCACAGCGGAGTTCAAAATGATGCTGGGCTCTCGTAACTGGTCGTTATTTACAAGATAATGGTAAACTACGACCGTCGTCGTTAAGCTTGTTAATCATATTCCATTCATGCTGGTACGTGGCACCGAGACATTTCCTAAGATTGCGAAACTTCTGAGCTTGCCAAGGGATATACGGGGTCTATTAGTCGGCATTTCATGTCATGTCAAGTATGTGTCGTTTCTAGTGTGACGCAACAGATGTCCGTCGCGATTTCGAGAGAAACGGAGAGAATAAATGAAGCAAAATAAAATGAAAATTGTTTTTTAATTGAATATCGTAAAAGTGTTGTTGTTGTTGCTATAATAAACATTGTAAGGACCGCATAGTTGTTTAGATAGGTTGTCGTAAGAGTTGCAAATGCATTATCGCTACAATTTCATATCATTTCTTTCTATTTTTTTAAACCGCAAAATGAAAACAACTCACAGCATTGTAGACGTATCTTGTCTTTCTCGGTGTAAATATTTGCACCAGCTTCTTCTTCTCACTTTTACCGCCCCTCAGCAAACCGCAGGGGATGCGCACACCGTACGATGTCAGATCTCGAAAGACTTGTATGTGCACTGGATTAGAGAAATCTATATCCATCCCGAATACCAGTTCAGAAATTGTAAAATGCACTAATTCCTTTGTCCTCCGACTGCCAACAACATGAAATTCAATTCTATCGCGGGCCTTGCGGGTCTTTTATATACCCCGGCCGGAAGCATGCCATTGGCTGGGCGCTTCCTCGCACGGGCCTAGCGAAGAGCTTCCTGTAATACGCCACTATTGGCCGGATCGTGTCAGCGTTGCGTCACAAGTATTTTGAGTGCCCAATATCTGAGGACATCAATGAGGGTAGAAATATTTTCGTCGACGATGTTGTCGTAATTTGAATTTGGTAGGCTCTTGCGTAACTTCTTCAAAGCTAACACTGAGATAGAATCGTTGGTTTACCGTCCGTCTGGATGAGTGTGGTGATGATAACGATGGTGGTGGTGGTTGTGATGGTGGCGATGATGACGATGATGAGATTACCCTTCTAATGACCGTAATGATACCGATAATTGAATGCTGATGATGATAATAGTGGTTCGGGTCAAAGCGTATCTTGGCGAAGTTGCTGATGCTGTTTTGACTGGCGGTGAATATTTTAGTGCCACTAGGAAATACTATCTAGGAACCGGGAACTGAAATTCGTGGGCATCTGAACTTATGGACACTTTGAAGATTAAGGACATTTTAATAGCTAAATAACTATAATAACTAAAAAGTGTTTAAGATAACATTTGAATCGTTACTCGTGCATTGTATTTATTTTATTTGAGTTTATTTGTGATTGTTAATATTCAAATTAATAAGAGAGATTAGCGAATTATTTGTGCGTTAACATCCGTTGCTTAAATGATCATACGTGGTTTAGATGATCAGAACGGTCTTCATTAACGAGCGTGCTTGTAAAGGATGTAGTTTGTTTATTATTTTTAATTAATTAATTAATTAGTTAAATTAAATTAAATGTTTTAATTCCAAACAGTTAATTAGTTAATTAATTAATTTAAAAATTTCTTTATTGAAAGTACGTTGCGTAACTAAAACGATTCGGGTCTGTTTGGAATTAAAACATTTAATGTTTATGTTTATTTAAACACACATTTAGCTACTCATTTAACCACACATACTTAACTAATTACAGGTTATAAAAATGTTTTGCTGTAAATTGTAATTTGTGGACATTGTTCGTGATTGCGTCAAAAACGTAAAACATTCTGTGTGACCAATGCGTCAATGCGCCTTCACCGTCTTAGTTTTGAATGGTCAATGATTTGGAACAATAATCAATAACGTTTTTATTATAATTATAACGTTTTATTATAATTATAACGTTTTATTATAATTATAACGTTTTATTATAATTATAACGTTTTATATTTTATTTTAGCGCTTGTTTTGTTTTTTTTTAGCCTCAAAATGATTTTATAGATAGACAGATTTATCCCAGATTCATCATAGTTACGCACCGGACATTGCTCAAATAACTAAATAAAATAGATTTTACAAATCTTACGTATAATAATTTAATAATTTAAAATTAATAGTTTAATTTAGTAATTTATACATTCCAAATTGAATGTAAAACATTGATGATGATTAACATGTTAATTAAGAAAGCTTACAATTTCTTGTGCCTCAAAGAACTCCAGAACATCCTTCCTAGGAATAAATTAATCTCTGATATTATTTCCCGCCTTTGAAATCGTACCGACAGCAGTCACTCTTAGGCTGGTCGCATCATTGATCATTCCAGGTGGACGATCTTAAGCCACGCTCCAGTGATCGAAGAGTCATAGATCTTGACTTTGACGATACATCGATGGCTCCTAGGCCTGATTAAGTGTTGCGTCTGTCAGACTTGAAAAAGTTCAAACGAGTTCAAGAACTATAACAAAGCTTTATCGAATGAAGCATGGTCGACGATTTAAGCCGATAGTTATGTTTGCGGCTGACAGCAGAAGCCCGTCCTCCGAGACATGAGCTTATTTCTTGATCTGAATTCGTGGTCGCCGAATGGCCAAAAGACCAAAAACCCCCGTGGATTCGATTAAAGTCTGACCATTTACGGATAAAAGTTGACCCCTAATTTAAGGACAACAAGACGACGTTGAGCAGGAGCTTCGATTGTTAGCCTGAAGCAATATTTTTATGGGATAACAAACTTTTACACTTTTAAACCCTGTGCAATGATGATCATTGCTTATGAATTGATTCAGTTCATTGATTTACAAGTTCTTTTAGGTCGGGCTTTTAAGAATTCTTTGATGCTTTTGCTGATTTCTTCGAGCTTTCACAGGAATTTGTGAGCTGTTAATATAATAAAAATCAAGTGGTCTTTATTTGTTTATATTACATATTCTGCCTAAATTGTACATGTTACGCATTAATTTGATCCTCGGAACTTTTTCTTTAATTTGTAATAAATAAGAAAATAACGATTAATTTTTAATAAATTGTGAAATCTTTCTTTAATCTTTCTAAAAAATATGCTAGATCACTTCACAAATTAGATATGCTCTTGTCTTCGAAAATATGACATTTTTAATTGCTTTTTGAAATAATAGACAACATTTAACAACATTTTGGTATTAAATTAATTTTAATAAATTAATATTAATAAATTAATAAATTATTAAAAAATCGTTCAAATTCAGAGTCCGTTTGCAAGAAAGTCGATGATATCTTAAGGCTCGGAATGTTAGGCGTCAGCTATTTTTTCTTTTGACGCAGTTTTGAACGACGTCTAACAAATCATTTCTGAAATCAATTTCACATCGTTGGACATTTCACCTGCATTTTGTGATGCAGAGACTCATTGGACAACAACATTAAACAACAAGATTAAACAACAAGATTAAACAACAACACTAAGCAACAACAACACTAAGCAACAACAGCATTAACAATGTTGTTTCCTGAACATTTCAAAACAAAACTGTAAAGCTGATACCCATCGCTCCTAGATAGCCTCGATAATTGTCACGCTGTTCTGATAATAACAGTCTTCATCAGCCTTCATCATCTCATGAGGTTTAATTAAACATTAAAGAATTTCTAGTCTCGATAAGAAAATCTTCACCCACGACAAAACTCACCTTGGTGGACCTGAGGCATGAATCTTGAGTTCAAATCTAATCGATTACCTCCATTTTGCCAATCAAAGAACGAGGTATGAAACAAATGAAGGCCAATTATTTTTAATTAATAATAATATATTCATAATGATGGGACTCTTGAGCGCCTATCAGAGAAAACTGTCTTTGATCTTTCTCGAGGTTCTCTGGGCAAAGGTTCTTAGCTTGATGCAATATCTTGTTTGGATTCGGGCAAGTAACCACAGCCTTGCAAGTTTAACCCGAGGGCACTGGGGCATAGTAGAGATTGATAACAGTAATCTTCGATAGCTGGTTCTATCACACACGATAAGACATTTAACGATATTAATAGTTTGATTCGATAACAATTTTGGAAGGTTGCTCACACTAAATAAACACACACTTTGTCTTCTTAGGAGATAATGTCTGTGCGAGCATTTGACATTCTGTCATTGTCTTTGTTTTGATAATAACCGTTGTGGTTAATTTAAATTCATTAAATTAAACTTTGACAAAATGTTAATGAATAAAAAATGATTTTTTTGAAGTAAACCTAATGACTTTGCAAAAAGTTATTATATATTGATATTTGATTGAAAAGTGATTGAAATTTGAGCAGAGAAAAAAAGAGTTCTCCTGGGAGGTTGTAAGTTCAAAATTCTCTCTCAGGAGTTTTTGATCGTCGAACAAAGTAAACGGCGTTGATTAATTCGGCTTTGTTCTCAAAATTTGATTTCAATTTTCACATTTAACTGCCTCCCGGGATACGATTTTCGAATGCCTTTGAAAACGTTCCCTTTCAGTGATGCAATCTTCATAAGGAGAGGGCAATTAATTAAATTAAATTAAATTAATTACTTAAAAACTTTTAATAAATTAACTAAACTAAGCAGTTAATTAAAAACATTTAATTAATTAATTTAATTTAATTAACGACACTAATAGTCAACTAATTTATTGAAACCAATTATATTTTTTTGTTTCATTATAAAATTCAAATTAATTCCAAAGCTAAGTTACTGACCATCGAAGAGGCGCATGGAAAAATCAGCTCCCATGGAGTCATCAAATCTCCAGGCTTTCCAGGTTAAGGTCAAAGGTTAATATTAGGGGTACTGACGAGTGCCTAGGGCTGCCGCCTGTAGGTGGGCTTTTGCCCGTGGCTTGACTAGCTTTTACTTAGTACACTTGGATGTTCGGGGGAGATGAGGCGGCTTCTGACAGGGTACTTTGGTGGTTGGGTCACTCTTGATTTGAAATTTTCCAATTACTCCGGTGATGTTTACATATCAACTGATGCCAATTCGATCGAGTTAATGGGTTTACTCTAACTGTTAAATGAGATTTCAAATTTGTTTATTTTGTTCTTAAGACTTGTTTTAAAATTTTGTTAAGTCAATCAAACAGTCAACGGTTTTATTTAGAAATTTATTTTACCAAGTTTATTTATATTATGTTTTATGTTGTATTATTATACTATATTATTATATTACGCTATATTATTATATTACACTGTATTATTATATTACACTGTATTATTATATTACATTATATTATTATATTATATAATTACATTATTTAGCATTTTGGATGGAATAATGTTGTAAACGCGGGTTATTCCAATACTTTACAACTCTACAGCAGTTTGGCATTTGTTACGCAGATACAGTCCCTGGGCACAATAATGCTGTGCTTCGATCTGTTAGTTTGGCGATGCTTAGATCCGAGAGATATCGAATTTTCCAATAACATTGACTCTCGATATTGATCTGTGACACTGCCAATGTCAATGTCAAGTCTTTGCCATCCTTTTAGGTAGAATTTAAGAGATTTACTTTAGATTTATCTCACCAATTGTGATTCTAAGACAATTTTTGTTTAACACGCATCACAGGTTTTTAATTGGACCGAACACTAAAGTGAATTATTAAGTTTGTTGTCATTGTGGTCTGGGGGGGGGGCACCCAGGAACAGCGGAAGACATCGAACCTCTGCGACGCGGCCTTGTTTTAGATCGATTGCACAATTTCGGACGTCGATTGCGTAATTTCAGATATTGATTAAAGTGTTATCAGTCGATGAATCTATCTGATTGTTTACTGTAAAAGGTTGAATACGTCTTTAACTAACCCGCCAACGCAATAGCGTGAATAATCAATTATGCAAATTAGTTTCATGCTAATCAGCTAGATTACATAATAATAACATTCAAGTCGGCTAACACTTTCTAACACATGTCCAGTGGACATTGCCCTGTGTAGCAACATCAGATATTTTTGTCCATTTTGAGACGAACCCTAACTTTGAACGATGAGAAATTATTGAGCATTAATTTTTTTAAATTTATTTACCTTGGAACACCCTTAGCTGCACTAATAATTATTAATTATTATTACTAATTACTATTAATAAATCGACTTATTTTCATGCAATGCTATTGTCAAGAAATTATATTAGATGGAACTTTATATTAAATGCAACTGTAAGTGCTTGTTGTATTGTTTACTATATCATCATCATCGTCATCATCATCATCGTCATCATCATCATCATCGTCATCATCATCGTCATCGACATCATCATCACCACCGTTCATCCTTGACATTCATTTGACCTTTGGTTACTCCAGAGACGCTAGTGTGGTTACAGGTGACACCTTGCGAGTTAGTCATGCTATGTTGATCTTGTTAGCCGATCATGTCAACAATGATGATTAGTTGATAAATAATATAATTAGTAATAATAATAATAATAATAATAATAATAATAATAATAATAATAATAATAATAATAATAATAATAATAATAATAATAATAATAATAATAATAATAATAATAAAGATAAACTAATAATTGCCATATTATATAGTAATTATTTACTTAAAAATTAATTTCAAACAAAATCTTGACAAATACATTTAATTTGAAAAATTATTAATTAATTGATTATTAACTGTTTATTGCTTATTAACAACGGCATCATACATGCACACATTATCTAGGCACTTATCTACAGCATTACAAGCGCAATATGATAAATTAAATTAAAAACTCTTTTAAATTTCTCCATAAGAAAGTACCCCATTGAAGATATTCTTTACCTACTCAAAATCAATCGAGCGTGTCGATAACGACCTCAGTTTAAGAGTTCAATGGGGGTCAATCGGGTCAACTGTTGACGGTGCTAATTAGCACGCCTGTCACGAAATATTGAAGAGTTCACACAAATTTCACTTGATATTCTTAAATTCGGCGTCAACATTAACCACTTCAAATCCCAAGCTCCATTTGGCAGGACATCCCAGGGGATGAATCAGCGATGATGATAATAGTTAAGTCATGATGATAGTTAAGTGGAGATAATGGTTAAGTGATGATATTAATATATTTTATATTAATAATGTTAATAATAATTATAATATGTAATTTATATTTATATATTAATATATGATATTATATATACTATTAATTAAGTTCCACAACAAGATAAAAAATAATAAGGCTAATTATGTTAGTAAATCAATAAATTAGTATTTACTCTACCATGACTAAATTGAACGCGATATAATTAATGTTGCTTAATAAAGGAATTAATATTTATAATTAATAATAATATTATTAGGGTTGCCATTGTTGGGTTTTTAAGCCAAGATCTGGGCTTTTTTGAAAAATTTGTTGTAACAACAATAGGAAGCGTGGCATCCGAAAATTGATTCCAGTGGATTGAACTTTTCAAGGAGATTTGATTTTCAAAAAACGACTTTTTGACCTGATGGTGGCGGTTTAAGAAAAGAACAAGTATTTAATAATTAAAAGTTTAAAATAAAAAAGTAATTAATAATTAAAAGCTTAAGATAAAAAAGTATTTAATAATTAAAAGTTTAAGACAAGAAACAGTAAAATAAAAAAAATCATTGAAAGGGTTTTGAAATTATCAAGGAGAGTTGGTTGTTTTTTGACAAAATACATGCCTAAACGAACTTTGACCTTTGAACTGTTGAATGCAGTTTTAAAAGAGTCCCAAGATAAGAATTGAACTTAAGAAGTGAAATGTGTTCATGAAATGTTCACCTCAAATCCTTCAAAACAGTTTAGGCAACGCCGATTACGACGATTAGGTTGGTTGGTTTTAGAATTTCTGAATAGCATTTTCATTCTATTAATTGCAATTTAATTAATCTCAAACATTTTAAATCAGTTTATATTTTCCTTCTGAACTTTTTTTTTGTTAACAGTTTCCCACACCAAAAAATGCCAGCAGGAATTGTACTGAGTTGTTCAGTTGTCTTTCTGGTTCAGCTGTTTGAACTTTCTGACTCCTACAAAATCCTACACGTACCCCTTCCCGCCAAAAGTCACGTCTACTCTCAGTATTTTATAGGTCGTGAGTTGATCCGTAGAGGTCACGAAGTTCATTTACTGACGCACTGGAGCATCCGAATACCTCAACAGTGGCTAGAAGAGGCCAATAAAGAAGGGAAGATGATCATACATGTGTGAGTTTTTTTTTAAATATATCATTTTAGCAAAATTTCAGCTTTTTTTTCCAAACTAGGCAAATCCTCGCTCACTATTAGGAGATAACCTTTTTCTTGCGTTTAATTTAAAGTCAGGGGAAAACGTTTCCCTCTTTGTCTCCCCTCCACATTTGACCTCCGTGCTCGGTGCATAAACAATTTCAATTCCAGGAACGGAAACGAATCATTCCCAAAATTCGACGCTGACCAGGAACTAAACGATCTGACGATGGAAATCATGTACCACAATCTCGGACCAGACCATTTTATGGTAAAAATGAAGGATTACAACATTATGTTCGAGAGAGACCTTCTAGTAGAAACTGACAAACTATTCGAGACTTTGGATAAGCTGAACTTTGACGCTGTCATCGTCGATAGTGGGTTCTTTATGAGATATCCAGTACTTGTCGCACACAGACTCCGAATTCCTTTAATTACTTATTTCGACGCGGTCGAACCCTGGCTAGTAAGAATGCCCTGGTTGCCTTCTGTCTACTCGCCCTTGATTGGTATCGAGAAAAAGTCCAGCACATTTTATGACAGGACGGTCAATTTCGTCATTGAAATTATCAGTCATCTCTTTCCGCCTTTTCAAGATCCGGATGAAAAAATACTCGCAAAATATCTCCAGTACGGAGAGTTTAAAGATTTGAAAGAAATCGTTTCAAGGTCAGTACTGTTCCTCGTTCCAGAAGATCCGGTTCTTGACCCTGTACGTCCGTGCACCTCAAACGTGGTGCTGGTTGGAGGCCTGACAACCGAAGCATTTCGTGATTCTAAACCTTCCCCGGTTCCTCAGGATTATCTGGATTTTATAGGAAGTCGACATGAAGAGAGTTCAGTGAACGATGCAACAGTTGTCGTTTCTTTTGGATCTATGACTCCGAAGTATCCTGAACGTCTTTCTAACATCATCCTCGAAGCGTTCGGAAAGTTGCCTCAGTATCGGTTCATCTGGAGATTCGACAACTACCTCAACCTGACGATACCTAAGAACGTCATGATCGTCAAATGGTTGGCCCAAAGAGAACTACTCAGCCATTCCTCGGTGAAGCTCTTCATAACCCACTCGGGCAACAACGGCCAGTTCGAGTCCCTTTACCTGGGGGTTCCGATGCTCTGCGTCCCTCTTTTGGGGGACCAACCAAGAAATGCGAGGAGGGTCGTCGATCGTGGATTCGGAGAAGAAATTGACTTTCGGATTTTGGATGTGGAGCAGTTAGTCACTCTTATTCATAAAGTGAGTTTGCATTGTTAATTGGCCATTTTTGGTCCGTTTTTTGGGTCGTAATTGCTAATTAATATCATTTCAGGTCATCCAGGATTCTTCCTACAAGGAGAGAATAACGAAAGCCTCAGAAAGTTTCAGAAGCAGACCCGACTCACCGGGCCAGAGAGCAGCATTCTGGATAGAACATGTCATCCGATTCGGTGGAGATCACCTGGTACCAGCTGGAAACGATTTGAGCATCTGGCAATATTTATGCCTGGATGTGTTGTTTCTCCTGGAATTCGTTGTCGTAATTTCGATTGCGTTAATAGCGATGTTTCTGCGATATCTATTCAAAATAGCGAAAAAGGTTGTATATGGACGTCCAAATTTAACAAAAAAATTAAATTAATCTTCTTGTTTTAATTTTGTTTCCAGTCAAAAAGTTGGTTCAAAATATATACTGGACTGTTGGATCAAAGATGTTCATAGAAACAGCACGAATGTTTAAATTTGCAAATTATTTTAGTGCTTTCGGTCTTTCGGTTTATTAAGATATGTTAATCTTAATTTTTATGCCTCAAGTTTATGTTAGAACCGAAAGATGTCTCAGAATAAGTTTCGCGATGCCCTCAAAACTTCCCTACTAAGGATGTTTTGTTTCGTTATCCGAGTTTTACCGCGCTGATACTTGATTATCGTCGTTAATCCGTTAATGAGTGATATCGATTGTACATCGATTAAAGTCAAGTGTTAGAATGGTTCTGTCGAAAACTGCATACTTCATTGGTGACCCCGACTCCACAGGTTCCTGAGATCGTTTCTTGCCAATTTGGCCCTCGTCATTGCAGCACAGAAGAACTTGTCTTTGGAAGAGGTGGGGGAATTGACAGACGAATTGATTACGATGACGTCAGTTCAACACACACAGACGATCCAAGAACTAACACTGGATATTGATGCTGTCAAAAGAACCACAGGAACCAACAGAACACTGGAACCATCCGCCCCCAGTCAGTTACCTTGCAACCTGGACAATATGTCTGGTTGCGGATAGATAGAGTTCGATAACCTTTAGAGGCTCAATACCAGGGTCCTTACAAAGTCCTTGATACCAAGCAAAACATTGTCAAGATAGAACATCCCGATAGATCCACCAGTTGTGTTTCGCTGGATCGTGTCAAACTTGCCAAGATGCCAATGATGACGCCAGGGACTACCAGTGCCACGATACCTCCTGTCGACCAGACGGCTCCTTCATCCATCACAAGTTCTCCCAATAACCCACCTGAACCTCCACGCAAAAGATCAGGAAGATGTGTACGTTTCAATCATCACCAGGATCACATCTACTACTGACTCCGTCATCCCAGGGAGGAGCTCACTGTAGCGACTGCACATCCCAACTAAGTACGTTTTGTTTCGTTAGTGTTACCGAGCTGATACTTGATTATCATCGTTAATCCGTTTATGAGTGATAGCGATTGCACGTTCGGTTTAAGTCAAGTTAGCCTGGTTCTGCCGAAAACTGCATATTTCACTACTCTCAGTCTTCAAGTGGTCTTGAATTTCTGTCGAAACATAAATAAAATCCAATAAAATGCCAATACAATCATATTCGTATTCACTCATTATTAATTTCATTCATTAGGTCCAAGATCTTCTAAAAAATAAAAAAGCTATTTAGAGCATAATGATTAGAACTTATTAGCAATTAATTTGCACTATCGACCTCCTAAGTAGGACCAAATTAAAACCTGTTCTAATTTTACTTTACTTGTAGAATTCTTCATATTTTTTTTTGCTCTGAACTTTCATTTCTCTCTGTTTCTTCGTATCTTGGCGTGTTTTATCTCATCAATGTCTGAGTCCCTGTTTACGCTTGTTTTCATTTTCGCTCTCATTTCTGCATGATTTAAAATGTTTGATTGACCTTGAAAATTGATGTAAAAAAATATTAATGTTACTTTCAGAATATTGAATCTTTTTTTAATCTCGACTCGTCTATTTCCTAGACTGATTGTCAGTTATGTTATATAGACACAAGAACTATCAGGACAATAGCTTCCAGCAACCTGCTAATTTGTGTACGAGTATTTTAATAAGACCGAAGATATCCTAATCGACTGCATTATTTATTTGATTATAGTCAGTTGCATAACTGAGATGATTTGGACTTCTAATCGACTGCGTTGAAAAACGCCTTTTATTTGAATGCCGGAGACACATTCACTGCTGGTAGCGTTTTGTTCCCCTAATCAATGTGAGGCTGATTCGGATTTATTTAATAATTTCAAAGAAAGCTCTTAATTTTTTCTGGGTTTAGCCTACAAATTGCTTAATAAATGTTCGATATTGCAGAAAATATCCATTTAATCACATTTCATTGAGTAATTAAAAGTTTAAGATAAAAAAGTATTTAATAATTAAAAGACAAGAAACAAGACATTTAAGACGAGAAACAGTAAAATAACAAAAAATCATTGAAGGGTTTTGAAATTATCAAGGAGAGTTTATTTACAAAACACATGTCTAAACGAACTTTGACCTTTGAACTGTTGAAAGCAGTTTTAAAAGAGTCCTAAGATAAGAATTGAACTTAAGAAGTGAAATGTGTTCATGAAATGTTCACCTCAATTCTTTCAAAACATTTTAGGCAACGCTGATTACGACAACTTGGTTGGTTGGTTTTTGAATATCTGAATAGCATTTTCACTCCATTATCTGCAATTTAATTACAGTAAAAATACTTTAATAATTAATCTCAAATATTTTAAATCAGTCTATATTTTCCTTCTAAACTTCTTTTTTGTTAACAGTTTCCCACACCAAAACAAAATGCCATCAGGAATCGTATTGAGTTGTTCAGTTGTCTTTCTGGTTCAGCTGTTTGAACTTTCCGTCTCCTACAAAATCCTACACGTACCCCTTCCCGGCAAAAGTCACGTCTACTCTCAGTATTTTATAGGTCGTGAGTTGATCCGTAGAGGTCACGAAGTTCATTTACTGACGCACTGGAGCATCCGAATACCTCAACCGTGGCTAGAAGAGGCCAATAAAGAAGGAAAGATGATCATGCATGTGTGAGTTTTTTTTTTTTTTAATATTTTATTTTAGCGCAATTGCAGCTTTTTTTACCAAACTAGGCAAATCCTCGCTTACTTTTAAGAGATAACGTTTTTCTTGCGTTTAATTTAAAGTCAAGGGGAGGCGTTTCCCTTTTTGTCTTCCTTTCCCCCCCTATGACATCCGTGCTCGGTGCATAAACAATTTCAATTCCAGGAACGGAAACGAATCGTTCCCAAAATTCGACGCTGTCGAGGCAGCAAAAGATCTGATGATGGAAATCATGTACCACAATCTCGGACCAGACCATCTTTTGGTAAAAATGAAGGATTACAACATTATGTTCGAGAGAGACCTTCTAATAGAAACTGACAAGCTATTCCAGACTTTGGATGAGCTGAACTTTGACGCTGTCATCGTCGATAGTTCGTTCCTTATTAGGTTTACAGTACTTGTCGCACATAGACTCCGAATTCCTTTAATTACTTATTTCGATGCGGTCGAACCCTGGCTAGTAAGAATGCCCTGGTTGCCTTCTGTCTACTCGCCCTTGATGGGTATCGAGAGAAAGACAAGCACATTTTATGACAGGACGGTCAATTTCGTCATTGAAATTATCAGTCATCTCATTCCACCTATTCAAGATCCGGATGAAAAAATACTCGCAAAATATCTCCAGTACGGAGAGTTTAAAGATTTGAAAGAAATCGTTTCAAGGTCAGTACTGTTCCTCGTTCCAGAAGATCCGGTTCTTGACCCTGTACGTCCGTGCACCTCAAACGTGGTGCTGGTTGGAGGCCTGACAACCGAAGCATTTCGTGATTCTAAACCTTCCCATGTTCCTCAGGATTATCTGGATTTTATAGGAAGTCGGCATGGAGAGAGTCCAGAAAACGATGCAACCGTTGTCGTTTCTTTTGGAACTATAACATCGAAGTATCCTGAACGTCTTTCTAATATCATCCTCGAAGCGTTCGGAAAGTTGCCTCAGTATCGGTTCATCTGGAGATTCGAGAACTACCTAAACCTGACGATACCTGAGAACGTCATGATTGTCAAATGGTTGGCCCAAAGAGAACTTCTCGGCCATTCCTCGGTGAAGCTCTTCATAACCCACTCGGGCAACAACGGCCAGTTCGAATCCCTTTACCACGGTGTTCCGATGCTCTGCGTCAATCTCTTGGGGGACCAACCAAGAAATGCGAGGAGGGTCGTCGATCGTGGATTCGGAGAAGAGACTGACTTTCGGATTTTGGATGTAAAGCAGTTAGTCACTCTTATTCGGAAAGTGAGTCTGCATAGTTAAGTGCGATCCATTACTTGTGTAATAAATAATTATTCTTTGCATATGTCTTGTTAATTGTAACCTAATAATAATAAATAATTGTAAATAAATATGATTGGTAGATTAAAAAAAAAAGTAAGCTACTGGGTTCATTTCCATTTGCAACAAAATCGTTCAAATTAAGTTCAAAATTACTTGAACGTCGCGAGTAGATTGTTCTCAAACTTCTTTTGGTCCTTTTTTGGGACGTAATTACTAATTAATATCATTTTAGATCATCCAGGATCCTTCCTACAAGGAGAGAATAACGAAAGCCTCAGAAATTTTCAGAAGCAGACCCGACTCACCGGGCCAGAGAGCAGCATTCTGGATAGAACATGTCATCCGATTCGGTGGAGATCACCTGGTACCAGCTGGAAACGATTTGAGTATCTGGCAATATTTATGCCTGGATGTGTTGTTTTTCCTGGAATTCGGTGTCGTAATTTCGTTTGCGTTAATAGCGATGTTGTTGCGATATCTATTCAAAATAGCGAAGAAGGTTGCATACGGACGTCCAAATTTAACAAAAAAATTAAATTAATCTTCTTGTTTTAATTTTGCAGCTTTTTTTCAAAAGATTGTTTCAAAATATATACTGGACTGTTGGATCAAAGATGTTCATAGAAACAGCACGAGTGGTATAAGGCATTAGTAAGGCCATTTTTTGAGTACTGTGTGCAAGTGTGGAACTTCATTTGAGAAAGGATGTAGAAGTGTTGGAAAGAGTACAAAGAAGGGCAACTAGGATGATAGAAGGTTTTGGAATGCTGAGTTACGAGGAAAGATTAAATAGATGTAAATTAACGACCTTGGAAAAGAGAAGAAATAGAGGGGACCTCATCGAGGCATTCAAAATTTTATCGGGAAGGGAAGGCCTTTTGCCTGAACAAAAAGTGCTACTAGAGGACACGATTGTAAATTATATAGGAAGGCTTCGGGGAACTTGAAAAACAATTATTTCAGTTCAAGGGTGGTTTCCTTATGGAATAAACTAGATAAGGAAACCATCCATGCGGACATGCATGTAGATAAATTCAAAATGTACTTAAGTAAATTCGGTTATTAGGACTAAAAAGAGTGGTTATTACACAGATCCAGGTCTTCTTAACCACTATAAATAATTGTTATGTTATGTTATGAATGCTTAAATTTGCGAATTGTTTTAGTGCCCTCGGTCTTTCGATTTATTAAGATGTGTTATCATTAATGTTTGTGCTTCGTGTTTATGTTTGGACCAATAGAGGTCTCAGAACAAGTTTCGCGCTGTCATCAAAACGTCCCTATTCAAGAGAAGTTACTCTCAGTCTTCAAACGGTCTTCAATCCCTGTCGAAACATAAATAAAATTTAGTAAAATGCCAATAATATCATATTCGGATTCACTCATTACTAATTTTATTCATTAGGTCCAAAATTTTCCGACAAAATAATGAAGCTATTTAGAGCAGACTGATTAGCACTTAGTAGCAATTAATTTGCACTATCGACCACCTAAGTAGGACCAAATTAAAACCTGTTCTAATTTTATTTTACTTGTAGGATTCCTCATGAGTTTTTTGCGCTGAACTTTGGTTTCTCTCTGTTTCTTATTATCTAGGCGTGTTTTATCTCATCAATGTGTGTGTCCCTGTTTACGCTTGTTTTCATTTTCACGATCAAGTGTTTCTGAATAATTTCAAATTGTTTGATTGACCTTTGATGTAAAAGAAAAAAAATGTTAATGTTACTTTCAGAATATTGAATCTGTTTTTTAAGTTTGCCCCGTGTACTTCTTAGACTGATTGTCAGTTATGTACAGACACAAGAGCTATCAGGACAATAGCTTCCAGCAACCTGTTAATTTGTGTACGAGTATTTTAATAAGACCGAAGATATCTTAATCGACTGCATTATTTATTTGATTATAGTCCGTTGCATAACAGATGATTTGGACTTCTAATCGATTGCGTTGAAAAACGCCTTTTATTTGAATGCCGGAGACACATTCACTGCTGGTAGCGTTTTGTTCCCCTAATCAATGTGAGGCTGATTCGGATTTATTTAATAATTTCAAAGAAAGCTCTTAATTTTTTTTGGGTTTAGCCTAGAATTTGTTTAGTTGTTAATTGTTCGATATTGTAGAAAAATATCCATTTAATCACATTTCATTTAATAATTAAAAGTTTAATATAAAAAAAAATTAATAATTAAAAGTTCAAGATAAAAAAGTATTTAATAATTTAAAGACAAGAAACAAGACATTTAAGACGAGAAACAGTAAAATAACAAAAAATCATTGAAGGGTTTTGAAATTATCAAGGAGAGTTTATTTACAAAATACATGTCTAAACGAACTTTGACCTTTGAACTGTTGAAAGCAGTTTTAAAAGAGTCCCAAGATAAGAATTGAACTTAAGAAGTGAAATGTGTTCATGAAATGTTCACCTCAAATCCTTCAAAACAGTTTAGGCAACGCCGATTACGACGATTAGGTTGGTTGGTTTTAGAATTTCTGAATAGCATCTTCATTTTATTAATTGCAATTTAATTAATCTCAAACATTTTAAATCAGTCTATATTTTCCTTCTAAACTTTTTTTGTCAACAGTTTCACACATAAAAACCAAATGCCATCAAGAATCGTATTGAGTTGTTCAGTTGTCTTTCTGGTTCAGCTGTTTGAACTTTCTGACTCCTACAAAATCCTACACGTACCCATTGCCGCCAGAAGTCACGTCTACTCTCAGTATTTTATAGGTCGTGAGTTGATCCGTAGAGGTCATGAAGTTCATTTACTGACGCACTGGAGCATCCGAATGCCTCAACAGTGGCTAGAAGAGGCCAATAAAGAAGGAAAGATGATCATTCATGTGTGAGTTTTTTGTATATAATTTATTTTAGCGCATAGCAGATAACCTTTTTCTTGCGTTTAATTTAAAGTCGGGGGAGGCGTTTCCTTCCTTGTCTTCCTTTCCCCCCATTTGATCTCCGTGCTCCGTTCATAAACAATTTCAATTCCAGCTTTGGAAACGAATCGGTCCCAAAATTCGACGCTGTCGAGGCAATAAACGACCTGACGATGGAAATCATGTACCACAATTTTGGACCTAATATCTTGTGGTAAAATTGAAGGATTACAACGTCATGTTGGAAAGAGACCTTCTAGTAGAAACTGACAAGCTATTCCAGACTTTGGATGAGCTGAACTTTGACGCTGTCATCGTCGATACTTCGATGTTTATGAGGTATCCAGTACTTGTCGCACACAGACTCCGAATTCCTTTAATTACTTATTTCGATTTGGTCGAACCTTGGATAATAAGAATGCCCTGGTTGCCTTCTGTCTACACGCCCTTGATGGGTATCGAGAAAAAGTCCAGCACATTTTATGACAGGACGGTCAATTTCATGATGGAAATTATCAGTCATCTCATTCCGCCTTATCAAGAACCGGATGAAAAAATACTCGCAAAATATCGCCAGTACGGAGAGTTTAAAGATTTGAAAGAAATTTCTTTAAGGTCAGTACTGTTCCTCGTTCCAGAAGATCCGGTTCTTGACCCTGTACGGCCGTGCACCTCAAATGTGGTACTGGTTGGAGGCCTGACAACCGAAGCATTCCGTGATTCTAAACCTACCCCGGTTCCTCAGGATTATCTGGATTTTATAGGAAGTCGACATGAAGAGAGTTTAGTGAACGATGCAACAGTTGTCGTTTCTTTTGGAACAATAACACCGAAGTATCCTGAACGTCTTTCTAACATCATCCTAGAAACGTTCGGAAAGTTGCCTCAGTATCGGTTCATCTGGAGATTCGAGAACTACCTCAACCTGACGATACCTAAGAACGTCATGATCGTCAAATGGTTGGCCCAAAGAGAACTACTTAGCCATTCCTCGGTGAAGCTCTTCATAACCCATTCGGGCAACAACGGCCAGTTCGAATCCCTTTACCAAGGTGTTCCGATGCTCTGCGTCAATCTCTTGGGGGACCAACCAAGAAATGCGAGGAGGGTCGGTGATCGTGGATTTGGAGAAGAGACTGACTTTCGGATTTTGGATGTGGAGCAGTTAGTCACTCTTATTCGGAAAGTGAGTTTGCATTGTTAATTGGCCATTTTTGGTCCTGTTTTTGGGACATAATTGCTAATTAATACCATTTCAGGTCATCCAGGATCCTTCCTACAAGGAGAGAATAACAAAAGCCTCAGAAATTTTCAGAAGCAGACCCGATTCACCGGGCCAGAGAGCAGCATTCTGGATAGAACATGTCATCCGATTCGGTGGAGATCACCTGGTACCAGCTGGAAACGATTTGAGCATCTGGCAATATTTATGCCTGGATGTGTTGTTTCTCGTGGAATTCGTTGTTGTAATTTCGTTTGCGTTAATAGCGATGTTACTGCGATATCTATTCAAAATAGCGAAGAAGGTTACATATGGACGTCAAAATTTAACAAAAAAATTAAATTAATCTTCTAGTTTTAATTTTGTTGCTTTTTTCCAGTCAAAAAGTTGTTTCAAAATATATAATGGACTGTTGGATCAATGATGTTCTTAGACACGTCACGAGTGTTTAAATTTGCAAGTTATTTTAGTGCCTCCGGCCTTTCGGTTTGTTATGATGTGTTAATATTAATTTTTATGCCTCATTTCTGTTCGGACCAAAAGAGGTCTCAGAACAAGTTTCGCGCTGCCCTTAAAACTTCCCTCTTAACATAATATAACAATTATTTATAGTGGTTAAGAAGACCTGGATCTGTGTAATAACTACTCTTTTTAGTCCTCATAACCGAATTTACTTAAGTAAATTTTGAATTTATCTACTGTGTCCGCATGGATGGTTTCCTTATCTAGTTTATTCCATAAGGAAACCTCCCTTGAACTGAAATAATAGTTTTTCATGGTTCCCGAAGCCTTCTCATATAATTTACAATCGTATCCTCTAGTAGAAGCAGTAGAAGCACTTTTTGTGGCTTCGAGAAACTGTTCAGGCAAAAGGCCTTCCCTTCCTGATAAAATTTTGAATGTCTCGATGAGGTCCCCTCTATTTCTTCTCTTTTCCAGAGTCGTTAATTTACATCTATTTAATCTTTCCTCGTAACTCAGCTTTCCAAAACCTTCTATCATCCTGGTTGCCCTTCTTTGTACTCTTTCCAACACTTCTAACAATTCTAACACTTCTACATCCTTTCTCAAATGAGGGTTCCACACTTGCACACAGTACTCAATGTGTGGCCTTGTTAATGCCTTATACAATCTCAGTATTACATCCTTGTTCCTACTCACTACTGTTCTCTTTATCATTCCAAGTACTCTGTTTGCTTTTTTAGCAATTTCCATGCACTGTAGAGATGCTTTTCCATTGTTCTGCGTTATTACCCCCAGATCTCTTTCAAGATTAGACTGCTTCAGAATGCTTCCTCCAAATACATATTCAACTTTCGTGTTTTTGCATCCCATATGCATAATGGGGCATTTGCTTACGTTGAAAAGCATCTGACAATTTTCTGCCCATTTGAATAACTTGTTAAGATCTTCCTGAAGTGTATCTACATCTTCTTGCTTGCTGACACTTCTTGCTACTTTGGTGTCGTCAGCAAACTTGGATAACTTAGATCTTATGCCATCATCCAGATCATTTATATATATGCAGAACAACACAGGTCCAAGCACCGATCCTTGTGGGACGCCGCTAAGTACTGGTTGCCATTCTGAATAAATTCCTCTCATGCCTACCTTCTGTCTCCTACCTGTCAACCAGTTTGTAAACCAATGTAATAGTTTGCCTTTAATCCCACATGCACTGAGCTTTTTTTGAATCCTTATCTCTTCAAGAGAAGTTACTCTCAGTCTTCAAGCGGTCTTGAATTCCTGTCGAAACATAAATAAAATTCAGTAAAATGTCAATAATATCATATTCGGATTCACTCATTACTAATTTCATTCATTAGGTCCAAGATCTTCTAAAGAAAAATAAAAAAGCTATTTAGAGCATAATGATTAGCACTTATTAGCAATTAATTTGCACTATCGACCACCTAAGTAGGACCAATTAAAACCTGTTCTAATTTTACTTTACTTGTAGAATTCTTCTTGAGTTTTTTTGCGCTGAACTTTGATTTCTCTCTGTTTCTTCGTATCTAGGCTTAGGTATCGCTTGTTTTCTTTTTCACGCTCGTTTCTGCACAATTTAAAATGTTTGATTGACCTTTGATGTAAAAAAAAAAATGTTAATATTTCTTTCAGAATATTGAATCTGTTTTTTAAGCTTGCCCCGTGTACTTCTTAGACTGATTGTCAGTTATGTACAGACACAAGATCTATCAGGACAATAGCTTCCACCTGTTAATTTTTGTACGAGTATTTTGATAAGGCCGAAGATTCTAGACGACTGCGTTGAAAAACGCCTTTTATTTGAATGCCAAAGACACATTCACTGCTGGTAGATTTTTGTTCCCCTAATCATTTTGAGGCTGATTCGAATTTATTTAATAATTTCAAAGAAAGCTCTTAAATTTTTTGATTTTAGCCTAGAAATTGTTTAATAAATGTTCGATATTGTAGTAAAATATCCATTTAATCACATTTCAGCCATGGTGTGACATAAAACAGTTCTGTTCAAAGATCAGTTATTAATTGGGACATCCAGCATTCAGGGGTCACTATTTAAAAGGGACCATCACCTCAAACACTCAAGCAATCTCTACATGAGCTTAAGTTTTTCAAGTTTGAAAGACTTAATCTCTACGAGAGCTTAAGTTTTTCAAATTTGAAAGACAGATCCAATACAGAATTATAATAATGTTCGTGAAGTCGTTGCTGATGATGTGCACGGCGATTGTCGTTTGCCGGAGTTACAAATTGCTTCTCTTCCCTATTCCGGCGAGCAGTCACGTCTTCTCGTTTTATTACATGGGACGGGAGCTGGCGAGGAGAAACCACGAGGTTCACATGCTCGTTCATTGGAGTTACAAGCTGCCAAAAGACTGGACAGAACCTTCCTCCGACATCGTTTATCACGTGTGAGACTTGTTCTATGGATGGTTGATATATTTCTTTTTCAAAGTAATTTAATATAAGTTTAGATGAGATCAGATAAATGTTGAGTGCTCTTGGAATATTTAGTTTTGTGTTTACGGACGAGAGCTTGTTTTGTTTTTTGTGGAGAGGCCACATTCAAAAACCTAATAATATAATATTCTGATATTCTAATAAACCTAGTAATATCACATAATACGTTGTATTAACACTCATTAACATTAGTATTATGTAATACATACGACGTTAACACTTCGTCGAATGGAATCGCTCGTCGTTCGTTTCAGGTACGGAAACAACTCCGGCCAGAAGTTCATGATGGAGGAAGAAGCCATAAAGTTGAACATGGACCTGTTGATCCACAACCTGGACATGAAGCACGTCTTCAAAGAAATGATCAGACTCAATGAAGCGGTCGCAAGGGACATTTTCGTCGGGAACGAAGAGCTAGTGGAACGCTTGGAAAACTTGAAAATGGATGCCGCGGTCATCGATTACACCTTTTTCATGAGAACCCCCGTGGTCCTAGCCCGAAGGCTGAAGCTGCCACTGATCAGTTACACCGACACCATCGAACCGTGGCTCATGGGAATGCCGTGGATGCCTTCGATCTTTACGCCTCTGCATCCTGCGACGGACAGCAGGAATACTTTCCTCCAAAGGCTGTCCAACACTTTGTTGCAGATCTACGTGGAGCTTGTTCCGCCTTTCAAAGATCCCGACGATGCCTTGCTCGACGTTTACAGAAAGTACGAACATTTTGTCAACCTGAAGGACATCGTTCGAAAGTCCGTGCTGTTCCTGACGACGGAAGATCTCGTGTTCAATGTCGTCCGACCGTACACCGCCAATGTCGTGAGCATCGGGGGCTTGACCACGGAGCCGCTCAGGACGAACGAACGGCCATCGATTCCCGAGGATTATCTGAAATTCATTTCGGACGACAACTCGGGCACCGTGGTCGTCTCTTTCGGTAGCTTGGTGCCGAGGTACCCCGAGCGTTTGGTGAACGCCTTCTTTCGGGCATTCAGTAAGTTAACTCAGTATCGGTTCATCTGGAGATTCGACAACTACCTCAACCTGACGATACCTAAGAACGTCATGATTGTCAAATGGTTGGCCCAAAAAGAACTACTCGGCCATTCCTCTGTGAAGCTCTTCATAACCCACTCGGGCAACAACGGCCAATTCGAGTCCCTTTACCTGGGGGTTCCGATGCTCTGCGTCCCTCTCTTGGGGGACCAACCGAGGAACGCCAGAAGGATCGTGGAGAGGGGGTACGGCGAGGAGATCGACTTCCGGACTCTGGAAGTGGACCAGTTGATCTCCATCATACTGAAGGTTCGTACAACTTGTGGATTTTTTTTGGTGGTATGTTATCGTTTCTTAATTTTTTTAATTTACTGACTTTTTAAAGAGAATCCAAATATCACGAAATGATCTAAATAGACCTTTAACCAGTGGCGAATTAATCAGCAATGTTGTTTTAATTGTATCAAGTCTTATTATTCTTTAGCTATTTTTAGTTTGTTGTCTCATTAAAATAATTTATCAGTCCTTGTTATGAAATGATTATTCTTTAACGAATTACGTAATAGGTCATCGAGGATCCTTCCTACAAAAGGAACATCGTGAAAGCCTCGGAGATTTTCAGGAGCAGGCCCGACTCCCCCGGCCAGAGGGCGGCATTTTGGATCGAACACGTCGTCCGTTTCGGAGGAGAGCACCTGGTACCGGCCGGAAACGATTTGAATTTCTGGCGGTATTTGTGCCTCGACGTACTTCTGCTTCTCGAAGCGGCGGCCGTGCTTGCGACGATTTTGCTCGTCTTCGTGGTTTCGAAGGCGTTTAAGTACGGAAGAAGGCTACTTTCGAATTCTTCTAAGGCGAAGGGTTTTTCGAAAAGGTCGAAGTCGAACAAAAAGGAAAGATGATCGTCATAGCGGTCGGTCGATCGATTGTTCCGGATGATTTATTTTCGACGATTTATTCGACATTGTTCGATCGTGTCGACGCATTAACGCGTAGTTATTTTATTACCTTATCGTTATTAACCAACAATAAATCGTGTTTTGTAAATTCACTGCAAACTTTTGAACCTTTGTTCATATTGTAGAGGTATCATATAATTATAATTATAATAATATCTTATTACATACTTTGCATATTGTATTTATATATTATATTATCTTATTATACTACATTATAGACTATTTGTGCAGCTGGTAAAGTGTAGCAAGAATTTATTTATGCTGATACGCCTTTGAGTTTTGGGTAAAATTAAGTAATTAATTGTTAAATTTTTAAAATTAATTCTTAGTTTTTATGTGTTAAGCGTATTTAACATTGTGAAGATAATGTGTCTTACATGACGCTATTTAATTTATTAAAATTTAATATTTTCTACGACATTATAATAATGAACTAATAATAATAATAATAATAATAATAATAATAATAACAGTAATAATGACGTGCTGCCGTAAGATTGGTAAGGTAGTGGAATAGTTTTATTTTTAGTCGCCGGATAGCGTTACATTCGTTGCATTGCTGCGATTTCATTATTTGCCGTTTCATTACTATTCATCGGTGATGTTATTAATAGTATTAATTTTTATAAATTTACAAATCGATGAGCGAAAATTTTCCTATTTTTAACAATATTATTATTATTTTTATTATTGTTATTATTATTATTGTTATTATTATTATTATCATTATTATTATTATTATTTTTTTTTATTATTATTATTATTATTATTATTTTTTTTTATTATTATTATTTTTATTATTATTATTATTATCATTATTATTATCATTATCATTATCATCATCATTATTATTATTATTATTATTATTATTATCATTATCATCATCATTATTATTATTATTATTATTATTATTATTATTATTATTATTATTATTTTATTATTATTATTATTATTAATTATTATTATTATTATTAATATTATTATTATTATTATTATTATTATTATTATTATTATTATTATTATTTAAAATAGTTAATTTGTAAGGCCCCATGTGCCAGAGGCGTCAAGAGGCGCTAACAATGCGCCGTTAATCGGACTAGTCTGATTAATCGCGCTCCTATCTCTTCCATTCAACATCTGGAATGTTTACTTCTCATCAGCAGGCGAAGTACGTTGGAAAACAAACTCCGTTGCTTTCGTCAATCAGTCAACGAGGCTTACTCGCCATCTCCACACAGGTCTTGTAAACAGATCTTGGAAAAACCAGGGTCGTCATTTCAGCATTTTCCAAGGAGGGGCAAGCCCTTGCACGGCATGAGAAAGTGACCTTTTTCTTCTGGGTTTGGTCCAAAGTCAGGGGGGAGAACCGTTGCCCCCGCCCGCCTGTCGCCCTCCTCCCGTCTTACGTCCCTGGGAAAAAGGTCTTGGAAAATCGTAGCTCGAGATCGTAATTTACAGATGGAGGGAGAGAAAAGCAGACAATAATCCACTCAGATCAACTTGCCAAAGAATGACAAACACGGCGGATCGTGTGATAAAACAAGCCGATATTGATTTCCAATGATTCTTCAGCGACGCTCGCAGCGAGACTCGGTCGGCGTTGTCAAAATGCGTGATACGAAATCTTGCTCCACAAAAACTCGGAGCACGGAAAGACAGATGGAGAAGGCAGCAATAATAATAAAAAAAAATGACTAAAGGATGAAATGAAGTAAATCGAGCATGCAATCCCATATCAAAGGCAGAGAATCAAGAGAGGGTTGACTAATTAAAGGCAGATGAAAAATACATATCCTGTTTATCCGGAAATGCTGGTAGGAAATGAAATTTTGTTTTTTTTATTTATTTAATCTGGTGATGAATTGGAGTCGTTTAAATGCAAAAAAGGATGGAGAAATACCAAACGAGGGCGGAAGATGAAGGAATAAATCAAAAAAAGGAAAGCAGATTGGAAAGATTCGTTGCCGTCAAAATATGGTTTCATAAATTTCCATCAAACTTAACTTCCAAAGGATCGAACGAGGTCTCTGCAGAGTGGGAGATCAATCAGTCAATCGAAAAGCTGATTGATTGAGATGACTGAGTCAATCAATTCAAAATGATTTAAAGAGAGATTGATATCGACCGGAGCCATTCTTTCATTTTCGATCATCGTGACAATAAACCACGGAGATTGTTTTAGATAGCTCGAATATTTTCTATTTTTTTTTTTTTTGAAAAATAAACCAAAAATAACAACAACGACAAAAATACTTTTGCTTTTAGGAACATTCTCAAAGCTCAGAGGACATCACAAAGACGACAGAAATAAATAAAATTTCCGTCCGGATGTGAATGTCCTTCAAAAGATGGCAGCGACCTTTAAAGACAAAAAAAAAAGAGAAAAAATTATAAAATGAATCTTTTGATTTACTTTTATCTCTCACAGGAAGCGGCTCGCCCTCATAATGTCATCCACCTGTCCGACTAAGAGCAGTTAAGTGAGTGCCTAATGCAGGTATTCCGGCAGGTATTATCCTATTTTTAATGCCCAAAATACTCCCTAGCAGTTTCAGCCCTAAAGAACCATCATCTGCTCAGGCACCTGTGATATCTTCCCTGGAGAGAGGCATCATCTAATTGGACGGGGAATGATATAGCGCGTAATTCTCTTCCTTGATGTCTTTCCATCCCGGGAACAAAAGACGATTTATTAGTGCCTCTGGAATTACAAACAAGTGGAATGAGGAATTTGTGGATGATTTGAGGATTACAAAATGCTTTGAGTCTTGACATGAGATTATTATTGTTGTTGTTGTTAATATTATTATTATTATTAATAGTTAGTATAATAATAATAATAATAAGATATACTAACTATTAATAATAATAATAAGAAGAAGAAGAAGAAGAAGTATAGCAAATATGGCTATAAACATTGTTGCTACTAGTAGCAAAGCAATAACTCCAGTGCTAATCTACAAAATGAGGTTGAGATATGACATTCAAAAGTCATCAATTAGGACGAACGATGCACAGAATGTAGAAATGATTTCAAAATAATGGAGCCGCCATTATTTCATCATCTGTTCACCCATTATCGCTCGCGAGACCATAGATAAAAAAGCACGCTCTCCAGGTTACGCATTTAACGCTCGACTAGCTTTCCCGGTACTTCCGTTAAAAGGTCTTTGTTGTTATTTACGACCTAATTAGACTCAGCTGACCTTAAATGACGTTAAATAAAAAACTGGAATTTTTCTTATCCAACTTTAAATCAGGAGATAATTGTGTTTTACCGACAAAATTATTTTTAATATGCTTTTATGAGGGTTTATTGTGAGTTTTATGATGAACATAGTGAATTATAAATATAATAATAATTATAATGATGATGATGATGATGTATGTACGTACGCATGTATGTGTGTATGTATGTATGTATGTATGTATGTATGTATGTATGTATGTATGTATGTATGTATGTATTATTATTATTACTATTATTATTATTTATATTATTATTAATATTCATTTCTTTCTATAGGGGCATGAAAGGGAGCATAAAGAACTACTTTGGCGCCAAATACTCTTTCTGCGGAAATTGCGGGAAAAAAAATATCTTCAAATTCGCTTCGTGTTTATGAGAGGCTACTTTATGAACGGAGAGATGCAATCTTAGGGAAGAAATCTTGTACAAAATGGAATGAAAAAAAAAAAAAAAATTTATAAATAAGATAATAATAATAAAAAAAAGTAATAATACAATAAATAAAATAAAATAATAATAATAAAGATGATGATGATGATAATAATTATATTATATAAAATATATATATATTTTTGTGCACATCGCATGTCGGATGACGTATGCAGACGTAGCATGCTTTGTCTATCTGGCCCGGGCAGTTGTTGTTGTTGTTGTTGTTATGTTTTCCTTGTTGTTGTTGTTTTTATATTTTTGTTGTTTTTGTTTATTTTGTTAAATTTAATTTTTCCCATCCCACAACTTTTTTGATTACAAAATATCGCTTTTTTTCTTTTCATTTTTTTATCTGCGTCCGTCGTACGAAGAGTGAGACTCAAATGTGAACTTGATTGCCTTCGCTGACGAGGAGGCGTTTCGAAGCCTTTTTATAGCGCCGAATGCGCAGGATTTCGAACGTTTAAAAGCGTCTCATTACGCCCGAGCCAAGATAGTCGATCGTCAATTTCGGCATTCAAATCGACATCATCATCAACATCGTCGTCGTCATCATCAACATCATCATCACTACCACCACCACAATCATAACCACCACCACCATCATCATCATCATCACAAACAGCATCATCATCATCACAAACAACATCATCATCATCAGAGAAGTTGGAGTTTATTGAAAAATAAGCAGAAGAAACATTTCCAAGAGCATGGCAGATGAGCAAATTCAGAAATAAATTTGAAATGAAATAAAAACCCAGTTTTAACGTTCAAAACGAACACAATGCGAACCGGTGAAGCGTGACCGACGACGAACGAAAGACAGCGAAACAAAGCGAAGAATGGAAAACGCCGCCCTCCCATCCCTGCAACAACTGCAGCTCTTTCCGATAAAACTGGCAGCATAAACAGTTCCCCTTTTATCGACGGAGTGCCGGCCGGCATGGCTGGAAAAGAGACGGAATGAACAGGAATGAATCACTGCGGAGCCATTTTATGGAAAATAAAAATCCAGACGAAGGAAATTTGTTTATTTCGATGAGATGGTGAAGCAGAAGAAGAAGAAAAAGAAGAAGAAGAAGAATAAGAAGAAGAAGAAGAAGAAAGAAGAAGAAGAAGAAGAAGAAAAAGAAGAAGAAGAAGATGATGATGATGATGATGATGATGATGATGATGATGATGATGATGGATGATGATGATGATGATGATGATGATGATGATGATGATGAATGATGATGATGATGATGATGATGATGATGGATGATGATGATGATGACGATGACGATGACGATGACAATGGTGATGATACCCCTTGTGGGGGTGGTGAATATGATGATGGTGACACGGTGATGATGATGATGACCTTTATGATTAAACAAGGACAGATGATGAAATGCATGCTTCTCATTCTAACAACCGTCTTATTGCATATGCCTTGCATAAAAGAACAGACCGAGTAAGAGCGGGAGACTCTTGGGGAAAAGTCACCGAAGCGAGACGAAAAACGGCATTCAGTGAAACATGACCGCGTAGAGTTGACCATGCAATCCACCCTGACATTCATCCATCCATCCATCCATCCATCCATCCATCCGCCCATTCTTGATCTATCCGTCCAGCAAATAGTTTGTCTATCTAACAAACAAACCAGCCATCCATCCATCCACCCACCCACCCTACCCCCTCACATAACGAATTCCTCCAAGCATGACTTGCATTCTGAGTGACTCTTCACTGACGTCAAACACCTCAACAAGTACACTCTCATCTTCCAAAGCCACTCATTCCTGAATCCTGTTCTGAGGTGTCGACTGAACTTTGAGTTTCATTTTTGCACCCAGGCACTGAATAAGTAATTCCTATTCAGAATTTCATGGCATCTCATAAGCTGAGCTAAAAACGATGACTTTCGCTTTCTGTTTTTTAACTTGGTAATTTTTGAATGCTTCCTGTACAAAATAGGGTCGCTGTAAAGTCTCACTAGATGTCCTTTGAATGGAGGGAAATGTGGAAAAACCGGTGAAAGCTCACACCTGGTCCATGACAATGATGATGATGATCTCTGGAGAATCTTCAGAATAAAAAATTAATTTGTCTCAGCAACAATCGGTGGAATCTTCATGCCTCTAGCAGCGTGGAATTTATGGGCCATCACCATTACCCCACGTTGTATTTATAGGCCAATTAATTTAAAGACTTTTCAATTGATCTGTCAATCATGGGTTCAATCAAACCACAAAAAAAAAAAGGGAGATTGACCGAGTGATTGAAAGGACGCCAGTGATGGCCTGGGAATGATCCACCTTAGTCTGAGTCTAAACTCAGGTGTGTCGTGTTTTTTCAGCAACCGTTCACCGAGATTAAAAAAAAAAAGTGGAAAAAATTTGGTGAACTTGATTGAACCAGAAGCTTGAAGTTTAGACGAGTGACGTGACTGCTTGTCAAGAATACAATGGCTGGAAAATTCAGAAGAGAAGAAACAATAATAATAATAATAATAATAATAATAATAATAATAATAATAATAATAATAATAATAATAATAATACCGACGATAATATCGACGAAAATAACAACAGCGACAACGACGACGACGACGACGACAATAGAGTATGACACAAAGGATTACCTGCCGACATAAAAAATATAAACTCGCGTGTCTACTTTTGACGTTTTTGACGTCGATAAATGTCAGTCTACGAGAACAACAACCGGCCGTCACTGACGACGACGACAACGACTACAATTCCGTTGAAGCGACTGCGTTCGGTAGCGCCTGCGGTAGCTGTGGTTAGGACGACAGTAGCGGCAGGAAAAAGCGCTCGAACGCTTCGGATGCACAGACGAGAGATTAACTTTTCGTGTTTTGGAAAGATTGAAGATTACAGTAAAATGTTTTTTCTTCTTTTAAGGACGTGATTTTCAAGAAAAATAAATGATTTGTAAGCATTTTTTTTTTATAACGATGACACATCTCGCAGAGATCTGACTTCATCTTAGTAATACAGCGGACTTTAATCAAGTAAATAAATAAATAAATTAATACATAAACAAATAAACAAACAAATAAATAAATAACTAAATAAATACTTAAATAAATAAATAATAATAAATAAATAAATAAATGAGAGCTAATTAATGTGATCCAAACGTAGCTTCTCGGATGAATGAATGAATGCAACTTCAAAATAAATGAACCACGAAATTGAAAAATATCTACGCAATCAAATTCCTCTCTATTGTTAATTCCACAAAAGGCCTGAAAACCACAGATTCCCTAAATGTGCCAAACAATGCATCAAATAAACGACAGCAAAGGTGGTCCAATTATTGCAAGTCATCCATGACGACGTCAATTAAAAACCAATCAAACAGGTGTCAACAATTTCCCCACAACAGGTAACGCTTCCCGACAGGTAATCTCATCGAATTCCAGGACTGGAACTCCAGACCAACCGACTCACCTTTCTGTCTGGATATAACGCGCAAACGACTCCGGACACACGCCTGGAAAAATATCCTGAACATGGCAAACGTTTCCAGTTGCAAGATACGATCGACGAATAAACATAGTCCGTAGCCAATACTTCCCACGGGGCAGTGCCAACCCCCCCCAATCCAACAGCTGGGTACGATGGGATAGCTGATGGTTCTTTGTCCTTCATTCTTTCATTTACTACTGTCCGATTAAGTACTTATTTTTTTTTATATCCGATCGTCTGCCTTTCCAAGTACGTACGTGCAGTTGAGGGCAGCAGAAAAGTAGCGGGAAATAGATTACGAGGAATGAGAGGAACGAAAATAGACGGACGTAGAGACTGGAGAGAATTGTGACCCAAGAAAGGTCAACAGAGGTCAACAGAGGCGCGACCTGACCTGACCTCGGATAGGGCTTTCAATCTTTACCCGGCTTGTGATTGGTTAACTGAAATCCTTGAGCATGTGCCACTTGACGACGTTGGTTCGGGTTTTGGCGAACATTTCGTTCCAATGTTTCACCTCCATGGGGCCGCTCTTGCTGCCCAGAATGATTTGACCTGTAGTTGAGAAGGTCAACATCATCATCATCATCATCACCATCATTATTGTCGTCATTATCCTTTTGTAATTAATATTATTGTCATTATTATTACGATTAATAGCAACCAACTCTTTGTAATGTGATAATATACCAATAGATAGACTGTTAATTGTAAAATTAAAAGTTTAGCTAAAACACGTTGAAAGTATTATTAACAATAAAATCAATAATAATAATAATATTAATAATAAAAATAAATAATTTATGTGACAAAAATTGAAGAGATTATTTAAAAATGAATAAAAATCTGAATTCAATGTTTAATTCGTCATGAGACTTAAGTCAAAGTTGATTGTATTGTGTGGACGTCAATGGATCATCATCATCATCATCATCATCATCATCATCATCATCATCGTCACCCACAAGAAGGTCATTGTCAACATGTCAAGCGGTCAAATTCATTTTTTGTGTTGTCGTTGTCGTTGTTGTTATTGCTGTTGATGTGGTTGTTGTTGTTGTTGTTGCTGTTGTTGTTGTCGTTGTCGTTATTGCTGTTGATGTGGTTGTTGTTGCTGTTGTTGTTGTTGTTGCTGCTATTTCTGCAGCTGCTGTTGTTGCTGCTATTCCTCTCCTTGAAGTTGAAGTTGAAAAAGTTCATGAGGTATGAATGAATAAATAACTTAAGACTCTTTGAATTCAAATTCGATTGACTTTTAATTGATATTTCATTGATTTTTGATTGATTGGAAATATTTTAAAATTGTTTTCCGCTTGTATTTTTTTTTATTTTCTTTAATTTCTTTTTTATTTTTTATAAATTATAAAATCAAGAACAAGTTCAAGTTCTCAAAAATGAAAAAATAAAAGTATTAAAAATTTTTTAAATTTGAAAAATTGAAAATATTAAAAATTTTAAACGCCTCGAATATCGAATGTCGGCGAACACTAAATCTTCGGCTATCGGCCTCAATTTCATGGTCCGGGAATAAAACCATTTCCGGAGGAACCAGGGTGGATCGGTGGATCCACAGTCCCCCCCTAGATACAGTCAGAGATATACATAAAGAAAGAAATACAGACAAATAAAGAGAGATAGACAGAATTCAAGAAATGAAGAGACCCATACATAGACACACAGAGACACACATAGACACACAGAGAACCATACAGAGACTCACAAAGAAATACACAGAGAATTACAAGCAATCTACCTATTGGTTCGTTCCTCCCCATCCTGTCGTAATCCATGACCGAAATGACCAGACACGTCTGCCTAATCTTCTCGTAGGGCACAGTGAACATGAGGGTCTCGTCGAAGACTGGATTGAGGTTCTTTTCCTTGATCTCGGTCTTCTTCTTCTCCACTTTCTTGCCATCGTGGGTCATCCAGACTTTGACGTAGGGATCTGGAAAGAGATTGGTTTTCTATTTACTGAGAAAGAGGGGTTTTGATTGAGGGTTGATTGAGAATTGATTGAGAGTTGATTGAGGATTAGTTAAGAGGTAGTTGAAGGTTGTTAAGAATTGTTTGAGGATTGGTTAAGAATTGGTTGACGATTGGTTGAGATGATGTCAATTAATATTCATAATTATAATATTACATTCATAATTACAATATTATTTTCATAATCATAAAATAATAATAATTATAATCATACATTCATGGTTTTAAAATTTTATTCATAAATGCAATAATAACATATTCATATGCCTCGACCAATGAACCAACAGGGCAAAGCAGGGTTCAGCATTCGAGGTCAGCTCAAAAGCCATGGTGCACTGTGCCCCCTACGTGGAGAGACTCATAGGGGTGACATCCCAGGGCCCAGGTTTGAACCTTATCCCTGCCCCACTCCTCAATCTCACTTCGAAGGTCATGACCTCAGAGCGGGAGTTATCGGCTCTCAATGCACGTGCTTGAAAATCGATCGATTCTCTTCTGAAGTTTCAAGGAAAATTGTCGACTCGAGACCAAAATACATTCTTCATGCACGCGGGCGATTGGGTAGAATGGGCGGTTGAGCGGGTGGAAGGATTGGAGATGAAGGGTGGGGAAATCAATGAGTGGGCGGATGGATGGATGGATGGATAATTCAGTCAGTAGGAAAAACTAATTCGATGGATAATTGGATGGGCGGATAAAAGGCTGGATAGTTGAAAGGTTCGTCTATGTTACCACTGTCATCCCCATCATAACCATCATGTCACCGTAATCATCATCATCATCGTCATCATCATCATCATCATCATCATACATCATCATCATCATCGTCGTCGTCGTCATCGTCATCGTCATCTTCATCGTCATCATCATCATCATCATACATCATCATACATCATCATCACAACCACCATGTTAACCATCGTCACCACGGTTGGTCGGTCGACCATGGAGCGTCAATATCCGTTGCTAATCTCTCGGATGGATGCCCCGCAGAAACGTTGTTCCAGGCGAAGACATGGTTTTCATTCGCGGGAAAGCAACGATCAAATTAGTGGCAGCGTTTACAATGCACTGTGATGCTTATGGAATTTCAGGAATGACTGAAGTGATTAGGATGATGATGATGAAGGTAATAATAATAATAATAATAATAATAACAACAATAATAATCATGAATGGTAAACATTACATTTATTTAATAATATTAGTAATATTTAAAATAATAATAGCCATTGTAGAAGTTGAATTAATTGGGATTTCCCATAAAATCTCTCAATGAAACGATTCAGTTGAGATGAATTGATTCGGATGAATTGCCATCCGAAAGGTCACAGCTCATGGGTCACACCGTCTCACCTGTAAAGTATCCCCACCCTGTAAACATCATTACCTGTAATAATCCTCAACTACCTGATTAACTGCATATTACCTACTGATTACCTGTAATAATGTTCACCTTTAACAATGTACACCTGTAACAATATACACCTGTAGCAATGTACACATGTAAGAATTCTCACCTGACAACCCGTTTATGTCCTTGGCCTTGAGGTTCCTCGCCTTGAGGATGCCCACGCTGATGACACCCACGCTTCCCTCGTAGTTTAAAGACACTTGAAGTTCACCCAAACGACCCTGGAAGGTGATAACGTTGATGATGATGATGATGAGATGATGATGATGATGATGATGATGATATGATGATGATGATGATGATGATGATGATGATGATGATGATGATGTGATGATGATGATGATGATGATGATGATGATGATGATGATGATGATGATGATGATGATGATGATGATGATGATGATGATGATGATGATGATGATGATGATGATGATGATGATGATGATGATGATGATGATGATGATGATGATGATGCTGATGATGATGATGATGATGATGATGATGATGATGATGACGATGATGATGATGATGATGATGATGATGATGATGATTGTGGTATTGGTGATGTCATCATGATGGTATTGAATGTTGATGTGTTGATGGTAATAATAATAATAATAATAATAATAATAATAATAATAATGATAATAGTAGTGGTGACGATTGATGACGATGACGACGACGACGACTATGACGATGATGATGATGATGGCCACCATCCGAAACAGTCATCCCTAATCTTAATCCAAGCCAGGATTATGACCTATGACCTATGACGTCAGATATTTTGACTGTTCAAGTCACAGACGTCATCGAGTCTTCAGCGATTGTGAAGTCGTCATGAAAGATGAAAAGCCATTTATTCTATTTTTCAAGATCAAATGTATTTGTTTATTTTCGGTTGAATGCACGTTTTATGTATTTTTTTAGTATTTTGTATCGTTGCCTAGCTGTTGTATGTGTTTTTAGTAATTAGTATTTATTATTTATCTATTGTTGCCTTGTGACGACTGTTACGTAATGATGCATTGTTGCCAGTAAATCTGTTTCCAGAGATAATATTTCACTCCGGTTTCCAGTTTGGCATCCTAATCACCATGACAACCATGTATTCATGTATCCTTGGAGTCGTCGACGTCGTCGTCATCAACAACGGATGTCGTCAGCAGTGACGTCATTACCGTCTTCGAGTATATCATCGCCACGACCATCGCCACCATCATCTTCATCATCATCGCTGTCATCGTGAGCATTATCATATCTGTCATCATCGTCATTATCATCGCTGTTATCATCGTCATCATCGCCATCATAATCGCCATCATAATCATCGTCATCATCATCGTCATCATCATCGCCATCATAATCGCCATCATAATCATCGTCATCATCATCGTCATCATCATCGCCATCATAATCGTCATCATCATCGTCGTCGTCATCAGGCATCCATTTCCAGGATGGGACGATGCGCGCATGGAACTCCGTAGCTATTATTAGGCCACGTGATGGTGTAATCGATTCAGACATTCATGAATATTAATTAGTCGAGATGTATTTACGACGATAAAATGATGATGAAGACGATGATAATAAAAAAAAAAGTAATAATAATAGTAATGGTAAAAAATAAATATTAATTAACTCGAGAGATGCTAGTGTAATTAATTTACTTTTTTCGGGGTGGGTCGATGTCACCACGGCGATGATGATGATCGCCATGAGGGTGATGATGATGATGATTATGATGATGGTGATCGCCATGAGGGTGATGATGATGATGATTATGATGATGGTGATCGCCATGAGGGTGATGATGATGATGATTATGATGATGGTGATCGCCATGAGGGTGATGATGATGATGATTATGATGATGGTGATCGCCATGAGGGTGATGATGATGATGATTATGATGATGATGATGATGATGATGATGTTGGTGATGACGATGACATTATTTGAAACCGAAAAAATAAATTCCCATCATGAATAAATAATTATTCGTAACGCAATTAAGTCTATAATTTATTGTGAGGGACGGCCCTGGGGCGTGGACGAGGGGGCAAGATTTTACCCTCGGCGCCGGAAGTAGCTCCGAGAGAAATTGGCGCCTTTTCGACCCGCTTAAGCGTCGACAGTGTCACCTGTGACACGTGCACACTTAAAGGTGTCTATTCCACCTGGCAGGTTCCATCTACACCTGCATCAACTACAGATCGTCTGTGTCGCTACCGCTGCTAGTCGATTGACCACGTGACCGGAAATCATCCAAGAGTTTGTTGGCCCTTCGCGTGATTGGTCGATACCTCGATGAGGGCGTGTCAATTTCAGGCATTTTTTTTCATCAACAATACCTGACCTTTCCGCCCGAAATCGAGGTACTTGTAATTCGTTTCCAGGGAAAAATAGCACGGAAGGAGAAAATTGTTTTTGCGTTTTGGCGCCACAACGCTCAT
>JAJTWR010000481.1:842500-850000 GCA_021613335.1 Whitmania pigra
TAAAATGGCGTTCTCTGGACACGCAACGCTATCGTGACAGGGATAGAGAGAGCTAAATCAGGAGGCAGAGACTCCGACAACTACCGCCGACTGTACATTAGGACGCCATCTTGTTCTTAATATTCTTTCGCGCCAGTTTTCTTTCACTCATTTTCATTCCATATCATTTCCATCTGCACTCCTAACTCGCTAGAATGCGCCGAGGCCAAAAACAGTGATGGGTTTCAGAAGGAGGGGATAATTATTAAGGAGTTAATTAATTAATTAATTAATTGTCTGGTCACGCAACGTTACTTTTTAATTAATTAACTAATTAATTGATCATAAATTAATATCATTATAACTATTATTATTATTATAATTATTATTGTCATTATATAATCATTCTAATACTTATTTATAATGTGTTATTATAATTATATTTTATATCAACTTTAAAAATTTAATTTGAAAGTGTCACTCTATTTAATTTAATTTAGATTTATAATGTCATTCAATCCTGGAATAAAAAGTTAACTTGGAGAAATAAAGAGAACATTTTTGAAATTTCAAACAAATTGCAAAAAATAAAATAATAAAAAATAAAAAAAATCAACGCCTGCTGACTTCCCGCCAAGAATTTTCATCAGATGTTTGCTTTTTTCGACTAATCAAACAAACCCAGTTTGGTACAACTTTGGAGTAGATAATCAAGTCAGGACCCATCCGTCAGTCTTACCCCCTCCTTTCTCCCCCTCCTACCCAAACATTTACCCCAAAATCCTCAATCTCCAATCCATTCTTCTACTCAATCTCCTACCAAAATTTCTACTCAATCTTCTCCCCAAATTCTCCACTTCTCACGAAATCTTTACCCAAACTATCTCACAGTCCATTCCTCGATTTTGCAATCCCCTTAGGCAAGATTTCTCATTCTTCGACCCTCATCCATTACCCTCCCAAGTGGCGATTACCCCTTCCGATGCTGCAGCGGTCGTTTTGCCGAGGAGAAGCCTTTCTCAATGGTTATCATTAAGAGGTTTTCAGACTTTCGAATCTCCTTGGAAATATTTTTGCATCCGGAAAGTGACCGAATAAATGGATGGCTGAATGGGTGGATAGATGCGTGGCTGGATGGGTGGATGGATAGATGGCTGGCTGGATGGGTGGATAGATGGGTGGCTAAAAGGGTGGATAGATGGGTGGCTGGATTGATGATACCATTAGCAATCATTTGAATAACAATTTCACCGTTGTTGTTGAAATAAAAAAAACAGTACCCGCTATTCTTTCGGTACAATACCTCACCATAATCATCAGCTAACGGCCAAGTTACCATCCATCCCTAGCAACAATAACGACACCATAGCAACGAAACAGCATTCTCCCCTTGGCAACCGAAACCATGGAATTGTTTCACGTTGAGGTCTTTCATTCGTAAGTGGGGGGTTTATTTGGATTTCACTTTCCAGAGTGGGCGGATTGATGACCAGACCATGCTGCTTGAGCGTCAGTGGGTGTCGGTTGCATGGGCGTTCGCTAGACGACGATGGATGGAAAAATAAAAATATTTTCGTTTTCAATATTTTCTTTTCTTCTTTCTAAAAAAAGTAAAGAATTTCCGCAAACGAAAAATCAGAATCAGTAGCTCAGACGAATATGATGTGTTTGCCGTTAGGAATTGAATTTCTTTGAAAGGAATATTTTACCCAAAAGAATGTTAGGATGTTGTGTCCTAACGAAGGAACAAGATTGCTCATTGTCGCTCAGCTACCCTATCCCAAGATGCCCGCGATAACGGCGATAGGGGCATGGCCTCAAACAACCCTACCCTATTCTAGACACCCTCTCTAGCCAAGCTTCTAAACCCGTTGCTACCCAAATCCAAACAATTTGAATCATGTTTTACGATGTTGATTTACAATCCCGTAGGTACCAATATCTATCCCGCGTTCTTAGTTACCCCATCAGTCATACCCCTTCTGTCTCAAACAATATCCAGCCACAGGGGCCTATGATTTACCATTCACGTGCTTCTCTCTCCGCAGAACTTTTCCACATCTCCCAGGCAACATCTCGGTCTGAAGCATCCACTTCCGGACGGTCTGGAGGTGTATTGACACCAAAAACACCTTTTTGTTGGCGATATAATGGAGGGAAATTATTTTGAATATCATTATTAATATTATTGATAATGTTATTAATATTATTGAAAATGTTATTAATATTATTATTATTATTATTATCTGGACATAAAAACCTGTATTTCATATAAAGAAAAAAAAAAACAAAATACTAAGTTTTAAAAAAATTCTTAATCTCGAATTTTCAGAACTAATTATTAAACAATAATAATAGTAATAATAAATATTAAATAAACACTGAAAATCAGGTAACCTCTTTTTCTGTCGTAGATACATGGGTGGCTGTGTGGGTGGTTGTATGAGTGGCCGTGTGGGTGGCCGTGTGGGTGGCCGCCACTGAGGAGTTTTCCTCTTCCCCCTCTCCTGGGGGTATTCTGTGGGTAGAAATTGTTATTTCGATATTTACGATGATACTGAAGTTACTGTTAAGATAATTTTTTGAATGTTTCCCACAAATTTTTACTAGTATTTATTAATTGTAATTGTTTTATCGCACCAAATATTTTGTAAACTTTCTCCAGTGTCTGTGTTCATCGTCGTCATCTTCATCAGCATCATCGTCATCGTCATCGTCGTCATCTTCATCATCATCATCAGCATCATCATCATCCTCATCATCGTAATCATCGTCATAGTCGTCATCTTCATCATCATCGTCGTCTCCCAGCAATATCACCATCAGCATCAACATCGTCAGCATAAAACTGTTCACCTCAGGCGAAACAATCCATTTGCATAAAAGCAATATAGGTACTTCTTGGACGACAGTGAAGAAGAGACAGATGGATGATAGTGATGGATGGATGGATGGATGGATGGATGAGGGAAGATGGATTGAGAGGAAGTGAATGAATGAATGTGGACTACAACAACACGATTGAGGCTTCTCAGGACTTAAGGAATCAATTGAGGAGACAGGAACTGAATTATTAATGAGGAATTTTTTTGTGCCGCTGAAATGAAAATGAACGAAAGAATGAAGGAATTAAGGAATGGATGGAGAGTTAGATGGATGGATGAAAAGCCAGCTAGAAAATTGGGTTAAACGAAATTTATTCAACATTTTCAAAGCTTTTGGTGTCCCATGTAATGACATTTTATGCATTTTATTTGCCGAATCAGGGTTGCATTCAGGGGATTCATTTTATTTCAGTTATTTGTTCACTCACTCACTCACTCACTCACCCAGCCATCCGAGTACTCACCAGACCCATTCCCAATTTAGTTTTTCGGAATTTTATAGCGAGCGCGAATCTTTTTTTGTCCGAAATGGTGGAACATTTCCAGCAATTTTGTTCTTCTCGTCTGTTTCTTTTTGGTGCGTTTTTGGAAAAATTAAAAAAACCCCATCTAGTTCTTCTCTGCTGTTAACTCCGACTTTGCAGCCTTTCGCATTAGAAAGCTCCCCTCGTCCTAACCCACCCGACCACTTGCGCACCTACCCACTCAACCATCCGGGGGTGGGGGCGCCCTCTCGCTCGGCCAAATTAACGTTCTCGTTCCGGGGCAATAATTCAAACACCTTAGAGGTCCCGAAGTGACCACGTGAGAGACTGAACGTCTGTGCCTCAAGGTGGGTGGATGCATGGGTGGGTGGATGCTTGGGTGGATGGAGGCATGAGTTGGGTGGATGCATGGGTGGGTGTATGCTTGGGTGGATGGAGGCATGAGTTGGGTGGATGCATGGGGGTGTATGCATGGGTGGATGGATGCTTGGGTGATGGAGGCGTGAGTTGGGTGGATGCCATGAGTGGATGGATGCATGGGTGGGTGTATGCTTGGGTGGTGGAGGCATGAGTTGGTGGATGCATGGGTGGGTGTAATGCATGGGTGGATGATGCTTGGGTGGATGGAGCGTGAGTTGGGTGGATGCATGAGTGGATGGATGCATGGGTGGGTGTATGCATGGGTGGATGGAGGCATGGGTGGGTGGATGCATGGGTGGGTGTATGCATGAGTGGATGGATGCATGAGTGGATGGATGCATGGTTGGATGTATGGATGGATGAATGGATGGAATGGATGGATGGATGAATGGATGGATGATGGATGGATTGATGGATGATTAAATACATAATAGAAAATTCGATCGGAATCCACCTCATGTTGACAAAAAAACTTTCTAACATCTTCAACGCAACATGGCGTCAGAAATCGAATTTTGGCGCACGTTGTAAAACCAGCTACACTTATTTACTTCTTTTTCTTTTTTATTTGAAATGCAAATACCTGGAATTTGAAGCCATAAAAGTGAAATTATCATTTTATATTTATTGTTTATTTTCATTTATATTTCACTAAATGTCCAAAAAGCGTGTCGAGAAGAACTGAATTTATTGAAATTATATTCCGACATTTTGAGATATAAAAATGTCTGAAAAATGACAAAGTATCCGCTCATTTCTGATTTCGTCGTCATGAATAAAAAGTTTTACGAGGACATATTCACGTCATCGATACGCTCCAATGGTTCTGAACTTTGAACTTTGAACTTTACTCGATGTCCGAAGAAATACGACGCCAAAGAAAGAAATTACATTCAGGTGCTGATGAGATTGGAACTACCTGTACTGGTTTAAGAGATCAAAGATGGTTGGTTCTTGCTGTCTTTCGAACTCTTGATCGATGCATTACAGAGTGTGAACGAATGAATTATTGAGTGAATGCATTAATGATTTTGAGAATAAATTGAATTAACGAATGAATCAATGGGTGAATGAATGAATGAATGATTGACTGACTGACTGACTGAATGAATGAATGAATGAATAAATGAATGAATGAATGCTTGAATGAAATATAGAAAGAAAGAAGAAAGTAGGGAAGGAAAAGTCAGCAAAGAAAGAGCGACTTCATCACTCATGCGGAACGCGGAGGATAATTGCCCTGCTACCTGGAGCTTTTGTTCTTTCCAGGCCGCACATTGTCGACTAGAAAAACATCGGAAAGGTTTGGGTGGCTGGAGTTGGGGGGAATGGGGAAGGGAGGGGTGAACGTGGAGTGAGCAGGTGGCCTGGGAGGGTGGAAATATCTTTTCAATTTGGAAAAAATTCTTTTCATTGAGATCATTTAACAGCATTTAGCAAAAATAATTTATAATTCAGACCGTTTCGTGCGGATGAATTCAAATTTTCGAAAACGCCAAAACCGTTGTTCTTTGGCGATGATGATGATGATGATGATGGTCTTGGTGATGATGACGATGATGATGATGATGGTCGTGGTGATGAGGACGATGATGATGATGATGGTCTTGGTGATGAGGACGATGATGATGATGATGGTCGTGGTGATGAGGACGATGATGATGATGATGATGGTCTTGGTGATGAGGACGATGATGATGATGATGGTCTTGGAGACGATTACGATGATGATGATGATGGTCTTGGTGATGAGGACGATGATGATGATGATGGTCTTGGTGATGAGGACGATGATGATGATGATGGTCTTGGTGATGATGACGATGATGATGATGATGGTCTTGGTGATGAGGACGATGATGATGATGATGGTGATGATAATGATTGGATAAATAATGACGTTTAATGACTTTGCACGAAAAAGATAATTTTGCCAAAGAAGTTACACTATCTTTCATAATGATGAGGATCATGATTACGACGATGATTACGATGATTACGATGATGATGATGATGATGATCATGATGATCATGATGATTATGATGATTTATGATATAATTACCATTAAAAATTAAAGGTACTACATATTCGTAGCGGGTTCAAAAAGTACTGCTGGGTGTGTTGTTCATTCAGTTTATTTTTTCATTTGCTGTTGTTGTTGTTGTTATTATTATTGTTGCTGCTGTTGTTGTTATTATTGTTGCTGCTGTTGTTGCTGTTGTTGTTGCTGCTGTTGTTGTTGCTGTTGTTGTTGTAGTGCAAAGCTGATGAGGCGAGAGGGGAAATTCATTCGTGTGGAACACGTGACGACGCTAATCGACCTGGAAGTGAATCATCCAGGTATTATCACAGGTGAGAAATGGCGACGATGACGACGATGTAAATTGTTTTTATAAATCTAATTGTTGCAACTTTATAAATAATTAAGAGGATTGAGTTATAAATACGATTTAAATTAGATTAATTGTAATTAGGATGTAACTAAACTTGACAAAAATATTACAATTATGACTTCGAAAAGATGACAATAATTGCAACAGCAGCAACAACAACAACAACAAAAAACTATCGACTTTGTTGGAGGAGCACGAATCAACATAGCTTTGTTTGGTTTATGGAGAAGGGCTGATGATGATGACGATGAGGATGACGACGACGACGATGATGACGATGATGATGATGACGACGATGACGACGGCGACGACGACGATGATGATTTCGATGATGATTACGATGACGATGATGATGATGATGACGATGACGATGACGGTGATGATGATGATCTTCAGAGTTCTTTGGATCCAACAATTCTCTTTCCGTAAAAAATTATCTTTTCGCTTGGGAAACAAACATTTCATTTTAGTCTCAGATGACCATGCAGAACGATGTCTATTTATGTATTCATTTATTAATTAATTATTTACTGTTCGATTCGCATTATAATATTTTTAAAATTTAATTATTAGTAACTACCACAGCAATCATGATGATGATATCAATAAAGGCATTGATAATAATAATAATAATAATAATAATAATAATAATAATAATAATAATAATAATAATAATAATAATAATAATAATAATAATAATAATAAATAATAATAATATAATAATAATAATAATAATATTAATAATAATAACAATAATAACATTAATAATAGCAGTAATAATAATTACAAAAATACTGACAAGAGTAATATATTATAAATAATGAATGAATGAAGGAAGTTAGGAATGAATGAATGAGTTGGTTGTCATGGCAACATAAATTCTAATTCTGCCGCCTTTTTACGAGGGATGAGAATAATTTATCAGAACAGGATCTCCTAATAAGGGTGTTATTATTGCGCTATATTTTATTTATATGGTTATAATATTTTACAATAATAGTAATAATAGTAATAATAATAATAATAATAATAATAATAATAATTAATAATAATAATAATAATAATAATAATAATAATAATAATAATAATAATAATAATAATAATTATAATAATAATAAATAATAATAGCTCAATAATAATAAAAAGAACAATAATAATAAATTATGCAGTAACTTAACGATGATCCTAGCGGTCGTTAGGCTCTCCGGGTTTCTTCACGGAATGGCTTTTGTGACAACTCCATGAATATTTGATGAGCTGTCTTGAATAATTAAAACCAACTCATGAATAATTAACGAGATAAAAGCCATCCAAGCTCCCTTTTCTTCCTGCGTAGG
>JAJTWR010000481.1:872500-885000 GCA_021613335.1 Whitmania pigra
ACAAACTCAAAATTACGGCTCAATAGGCGCTTTAAAATCATCATCATCATCATCACCATAATTGGCCACTCCGTATTTGGACAACACGCCATCTTAAACTTACGACTCCTCAGGCAGACATTAGTTATTATTATCCCATCATCATCATCATCACCACACCATCATAGTCGCCATCATCATCATCATCCTCATCATCTATATCGTCGTCGTCGTCGTCATCGTCACCATCCTCGCCATCATCATCAATCTTCTCGTAATGGATCGTTTTTCACCTTGTAGCAGGTCACAAAGTCTCCAAGTGCTTGCATTTCCAATCAACTCTTCATCCTTCTCCTCCTCCTCATCATCATCATCCTCCTCACAGTGAATTGTCGCGAATTTGCTCGATTAACAACAACAACAACAATAAACAATTCAATCAACTGAATTGTTATCGGATATCCTAAATTCAAAATCAACTTTCAACTCAAACAACAGCGTTAGGACGATTGCAAAAGTCTGCAATCTTTTTGTTCGCATTGTATTGCATTGTATTGTATTACATTGTATCGTTCGCACAGCATTTTATTTTTATTTTATTTGCCTCTGTGCCACTCCGCTGGAACTATTTTTTTCACCGCTGCTCGAAATAGATCGCGAGATTGAGAATCTTTACTTTTCTTTTTCGTTTAATTCGACACAATTCATTGAAAACAAAAGAAGAGGCCAAGTTAAAAGCGTCGAAAAAAGTTTGGAAAACAAAATGGCTACCAAGATGGCTGCCGCTATGATTTGCCTCCTGCTGCTTCTGTCCGGTACTGGCGGGAGAGTGGCAGACGATTACGAGAACAGAGGAAGATCACCTTATAGCAGTTAGCATGTCATCATCATCAAAAAGATCATCATTATTATCATTGACATCTTCTTCATCGTCGTCATCATCATCGTCGTCATCATCGTCATCATCATCATCGTCGTCATCATCACATCATCGTCATCATCCGGATAAGAGGCTTTTCATGTCTTAGGATGCGGATTGATTTACAATCCCTACTTTTGCCATTTCATTAACGGCACACATGTTCCTCGAATCATCAAAGAACCACAAATACTTTGCAACAATCCAACATATGCTCATCCACACCACCTCAAGGACATTAGATATTATTATCCATATTTTATCCCATCATCATCATCATCATCGTCAATCATCATCGTCATCGTCATCGTCATCATCATCATCATCATCATCATCATCATCATCATCATCAATCATCATCATCATCATCATCCATCATCTCATCATCATCATCATCATCATCATCATCATCATCATCATCATCATCATCATCATCAATCATCATCATCATCATCATCATCATCATCAGCATCATCATCATCGTCGTCCGTCGTCGTCATCATCATCATCATCATCACCACCGTCCGTCGTCGTCGTCGTCGTCGACGTCATCATCATTACCGAAAGGTGGCTTAGAAAGTACTTATTCTACAGGTATTGAAGAAGAAATCAAGGATTACCTCGCCGAATCTGGACCTGGCCGCGAAGTAAAAAGGTGACTCAAAGTGATCACGATGATGACCGTGATGATGATGAGGACGATGACGATGATTATGATGAGGATGATGATGAGGATGATGTCAAGATTCCATTCAGTTATCTACACAGATCACCGTAGATCACCATTAAACCAATTAGGTCGTCAGGAGGAAACATCTTTATCAGCATAATTAATTAACACTCTAATTGACACATCAATTTATACTTGTTTATGCTAATTTATTTATCATTATTAATACTAATCCATACTAATTCTTTCCAGGCAGACGCCTAGCGGAACGTGTACTTGTACTTGCGAGACGAAACCGGTGATGAGCGCTCGCAAGAATTTCCCGGAAACAGCTGCCCTGATGAGGACTGCTGTCAAACCGGATATGACGTCGGGGTCAAAGATCAAGGTCAGAAGAGTTCCTCTCCCACGGATGAATATCCACTTAGGGGGAAGGGGGTCTAAGCTTTATTGTCGTTGCGAGGATGTCAGTGACGATGACGACGATGATGACGATGACGACGATGATGACGATGACGACGATGATGACGATGACGACGATGATGACGATGACGACGATGGTGACGATGACGACGATGATAATGATGACGGTGATCGCGATGAGGATGATGAAGGAGATGATGTTAATGGAGATGGTTAAATTACCTTCCGTCGGTTAATGCATCAATCCATTCACCCACCTACCCATCTTTTCATCATAGTTATTATTATCCCATAATCATCATCATCGTCGTCGTCATCATTATCATCATCGTCATCGTCATCGTCATCGTCATTGTCATCATCATCCATCCAACCAACTTTAGGATGCCGTGGCAACCAGATTATACCAGTCCGATGGAGAACAAAGATCCAAGATATTGAAAGTCGATCCCTGGGATTACGCGCACGTGCTCAACGGCGGCAACCATAACGACGATTACCATGGCAACAACGAGCGGCAGACGACAGAGAGGACACTGATAAGGAGGATGGCAAGACAGCCGATGACGACGAATCTGAGAGGTGGTGATGATGATGATGATGATGATGATGATGATGATGATGATGATGATGATGATGATGATGATGATGACGATGACGATTACGATGACGATGACAATGACTATGACGATGATGATGATGACGATGATGATGGGGTTAAATGACGATGGTGATGATTATGGTGATGACGATGAAGATGATAATTAATGATGATGATAGTTATGGTGATAACTTAATATAATGACAAATATAGAGATGCTAATTTCCCTCGATGACGACGACGACGATGATGGTGTGATGGCGACAACGATAACTTTAATAATTCAATCCTTCATCTCACCGTCCAATCAGAAGCCGCGCACCTGTTTTCGTCTTTGAAAACATAGGGTGCTTCTTCCGCTAGACTCGTAAATGGAATGCAGGTGTCGTAGCTTCTGCACCTGGATTGATTGGGGTCGCGAATTTTTTTTAGCGCCTTTAGTCACGGAACGCTATAAATATACGAGATGACCAGCCGGTGTCATTAAGTTGTCAAAGTATATTTATTGTTATTATTGTTATTATTGTTATTATTATTATTATTATTATTATTATTATTATTATTATTATTATTATTATTATTATTATTATTATTATTATTATATTATTATTATTATAATTATTATTATTATTATTATTATTATTATTATTATTATTATTATTATTATTATTATTTTCCTATGCCATTATAAATGTTGGCATGATAATGACATACAACTATTGCATGCTATAAAATTTATAACAACACAACAACAACAAAAAACAACAACAACAACAACAATAATAATAATAATAATAATAATAATAATAATAATAATAATAATAATAATAATAATAATAACAAACGATCATTATCATCATCAGGATGACTCCGTTGAATGGCCACCGACATTATTTCTAATTGCAACATCGACAACACAAACGACTGAATTCGATGTCTGTCAACAATAAATAACAATTACAACATTTACAACGACAACATTAATTATGATTACGATCATAATACCAGGAAGGATGACGGTGATGATGATGATGATAATAATAATATATAATAATAATAATAATAATAATAATAATAATAATAATAATAATAATAATTAATAATAATAATAATAATAATAATAATAATAATAAGAATAAATAATAATAATAATCATAATAATCATAATACTAATAATACCCATGATGATGACGACGTCGACTATGGAAGATGATGCTTCTCAGCATCCATTTGCAGAATAAACTTGCGGAGTAAAAAACTCTTTGTCAGGTCCATTCATTTTAAATTCATTTTAAATTGTGAAGGATTTTTCGTCGGGAAGAAATTTGTTTCGCAAACAAAATAAAAATAAAAATAAAAATAAAAAATAAATGAAAGTAACGGAACAAAGCAACAAAAATAAAAATAATAATTTAAAATAATAATTTAAAAAAATAATGTAAAATATTGACGAAACAATTTTCAATGTCCATTTAAATTCGAAATATTTTTTTTTCTGGTTTACGAGTTTATTGAATCAAACAATTAAGCCAACAAGACGTTATATATCCACAGAAAAAACGAAATTAAAAATTCAAAATATTCAACATCTTGACGTGCAAATGATGATTAGAAGAATTGATTTACTATTTTAAATATTTTGAAATAAACTGAATTTTTTTAAATATTTTAGAGTTTTAAATGGGTTTTATTTGTAGTAACAATATTGACAATATTAATCATTATTTTTATTATTATTGTTATTATTATTATCATTATTATATGTTATATCATTATTTATAATATATATAATATTATTATTGTAAATACAATTTGTTAGTTGATTTCTAATTCGTGAAATGAAATTAAAATATGTTGAATTAAATTGGAAAACTTTAATTTATTTTTTAAAATCTTTTTAATTTCAGCAACGACAACTGGGGTCATGAGAGGTGAGTAGATTATATTATAAAAATGAGTGAGAGAGTAAGTGAGTGAGTGAGTGAGTGAGTGAGTGAGTGAGTGAGTGAGTGAGTGAGTGAGTGAGTGATGGCGTGAGTGCGTGAGTAGTGAGTGCGTGAGTGAGTGAGAGTGAGTGAGTGAGTGAGTGAGTTAGTGAGTGAGTGCGTGAGTGAGTGAGTGAGTGAGTGAGTGAGTGAGTGAGTGACGTGAGTGAGTGAGTGAGGAGTGATGAGTGAGTGAGGTGCGTGAGGAGTGAGTGAGTGAGTGCGTGAGTGAGTGAGTGAGTGCGTGATGAGTGAGTGAGTGAGTGAGTGAGTGAGTGAGTGAGTGAGTGAGTGAGGAGTGTGAGTGAGTGCGTGAGTGAGTGAGTGAGTGAGTGAGTGAGTGCGTGCAGTGAGTGAGTGAGTGAGTGAGTGAGTGAGTGCGTGAGTGAGTGCGTGAGTGAGTGATGAGTGAGTGAGTGAGTGAGTGAGTGAGTGAGTGCGTGGAGTGAGTGAGTGAGTGAGTGAGTGAGTGGAGTGGGGGAACATTAAGTTAGAAAATGAGTGAAACCTAAATTATTCCTTCGCTTCTTAATGTTCTGAGTGCATTCCTTATGAATTATGCACATTTATATCATAAATTCATACAATTCATTGCAGCTTCTTTTGAGAACAATTTTTAACCTATTCGTTATTTTCGTATCTTCATCCATCCATCCATCCATCCATCCATCCATCCATCCATCCATCCACCATCCATCAATCTACCAATCGTCCACAAATCTATCCATCCAGTTTGCTAGATCATTAGCCAGTGACTAGAAAAATTATGCTTGTGATAATAATTATGAACGTTAAAAATATTTTTCATGATAATAATAATAATATTAATAATAATAACAATAATTTTTGTCATTGGATGCTTCTCAAAGTTTATTCCATCCACCGAAACATTAATCTCATCAGCTTAAGCAAGCACAGACCGTGTCATTTTTCCTGGTTGTTCCTGCCTCCCACTCATCCATCCAACCTTCCACCTATCGATTAATTCTTCTATCCAATCGTCCATCCATCCATCCATCCATGCATCCATCCATCAATCCATCCATCCATCCATCCATCCATCCATCCATCCACCGAAATCCCCCGGTAGTTTGTTCTTGTCCCAGCACCATTAAAAATTCATCCTCGGAAGATGAATTTGCGGTTCTGAGAGAAATTATAATTACAATTTTCCTTCAAAATCAAAGCGAAATTATTTTACAGTTGTTTTCGATTTATTTTTGGACGGTGAAAATTGCTAAATTCGAAATATTTTAAATTTTTATATAATTTGATATAATAAAAAAATAGAAGTAATATAATTTAATTTTATTATTTTTGTAATTATTATTAAAACTATTATTATTTTTATTTAAAATAGATGTAATATATTTTAGTTTTATTATTCATGCATTTAATATTGTTTTTTTATTATTATTATTATTATATTATTATTATTATTATTATTATTATTATTATTATTATTATTAATTATTATTATTATTATTATATTATTATTATTATTATTATTTATTGGTTGTTTGTTGTTGTTGTTGCTATTATTATAATTACAGTGAGTTGTTTTTGTAGCCATGACGAAGACAATAGCGGATATGGTGTCGGAAATTTAAATTAGCACGTGACTTAACAACGGTTTTTTCCGACCATGCTGACGTCACTCACTCGTTTATTTATTTATTTATCCATCCATCCATCCATTCATCCATCCATTCATCCATTCACCCATCCATTCACCCACCCTTCCATCCATCCATCCATCCATCCATCCATCCATCCATCCATCTCTTCCTCCACTCTCCAGCAAAGCCTTATTCCACAACCATAAAATTCATTAAGAATCATTTAAAGTTAAACTCCATAATAAACAAAACGAAAAAACAACAGCCATAAATTATAGCTACCAATCATAATTTTCAATAATAATAATAATAATAATATTTATTATAATTATAATAATAATATATTATAACAATTATTCTAAACAGTCGCTTCCCGTGGAAAACACTGCCGGACAAAATGTGTTACAGGAACAAGTGCTCGTCAAGTAGGGACTGCTGCATGAGGTACAACGTCTGCGACAAGTCTGCCAAGGTGAGGTTTGTGATGATGATGATGTTGATGATGATGATGATGTGATGGTGATGATGATGGTGATGGTGATGGTGATGGGTGATGATGATGTGATGATGATGATGATGATGATGATGATGATGATGATGATGATGATGATGATGATGATGATGATGATGATGATGATGATGATGATGATGATGATGATGATGATGATGATGATGATGATGATGATGATGCTGATGATGCGATGATGATGATGATGATGATGATGATGATGATGATGATGATGATGAGATGATATGAGATGATGATGATGATGATGATGATGATGATGATGATGATGCTGATGATGATGATGGTGGTGGTGATGATGATGTGACGGTCACCAATCAGTACGTCGTCGGAGGTATGGACGGAGTGGACTCAGGCGACGCATAAAATTAATCGAGCGAGTTTCACGCGCGCCAATAACTCATCCACCCAAGCCACCCAGGCTGCATTCATCCGTCCGCCTACCCAATCATTCCGTCCATCCACTCATCTACCCATCCAGTAGGCCACTCATCCGCACACACCTCCTCCACTCACCTAACCATCCATCCACCCGCCCATCCATCCACCTAGCCATCTATCCATCCACCCACCCATCCACCCACCGATCCATCCACCCAACCACCCACCCATACTTCTCTCCCCAGGTGTGCATCGACTGCTGGCATGGTAGCAACTGCAACAGCGAACTCGACTGTTGCCAGAGATTCCCTTACTGCCAAAGCTCCAAGAACGCCATGTCAGGGACGACGGGGAAGTGCGTGGATGTCCTGAAGAAGGTCAAAGAGGACTGACTGATCACGGGATCAACCTTGATGACCTTTATCGATGGGGATTATGATAATAGTTACGACAATTATGATAGTGATGGTCAATTACTATGATAATAACGAAGGTGATAATTATGATTATAATTATGATTACGATGATAATAGCTAATCATTGGCTCCAACTACAATAATAGTCTTTATCTAATCTTCGATTACGGAATGAGACTATGTGAGGCTTTTAAATTTAAATTTAATTTTTTTTTTTAAATTCTCTTTTTCAACTTCTTCTTCTTCATCGTCATCATCATCGGTGTTGTGTTATGGTCTTGTTGATTCAAGTTGCTATTTTTGTACAATGTTATAAATAATAATAATAATAATAATAATAATATAATTATAATAATAATAATAATAATTATTATAATAATAATAATAAGTGATATAAAAACTTTTGACTGAATGATAATATAAATAGAGTTTTTTTTTATAATATATTTCTCAAATAGCGATGATGTCAGTTGTGAATAAAGAGATGGAATTAAATTATTATTTCATTCTTAAGTAATTAATGTTTTTATTTTAAAATACATTTTAAATCATTTAATTTCAAATTTAATTTATCACCGAAAATACTTTCATTCGTCATTTTCATGAAAGGCAATTTCTGAAACTTTTTTGATAATTGCAGCGTTATTTAGCGGATGTCATCGGCAGTAATTTTTAATTTAGATGATATTATAATAATAATAATAATAATAATAATAATAATAATAATATTAATAATAATAATAATATAATAATAATAATAATAATAATAATAACAACAACAACGACAACGACAACAATAATAATAAACATTATAAATAATAGCTTTGCAAATTTAAAAATCACAATTCGGGCATTTTATTTGTAAATTCGCATATTTAAAAAGCTTTTCTGAAAGAAAATTTCAAACAAGTTCTTTCATCGTATTTTTCATTTCTTCAACGTAAGGTCGCCATTCTGAATGATTTTTTTGCTGCAAATGTGATTGGTTCCTGAGATTTAATTTCAATATTTCACTTTCGGATGATTTGGTGGAAAATTTGAAGAAATTTTGAACATTTTGGTTAAATTTAAATTTAAAAAACCAGGTTTATTTCTAAATTTAATAAATAAATCTTGTTCGGATATCTAAAAACATATTTTGCTTAGGAATTCAAACAAAAAAATATTTTGTTTTAAAATTGAAAAATGTTTTTTTCTAAAAACTGAAATATTTTGGTTAATAACTTGAAAAGCATATTATTTATAATTTTGAAACAAATAATAATTTGTTAAAATAATTTCTTTTAAAAATATTTATCTCTGCAAATTTCTACGCAAACGGACGTTTAATTCAACTTCCTCATCCGAAAATGAAGATGAATTTCAAGTCATTTTGTCGTATTTTCGTGAATAATTATTTTATTTCTTCTTTTATTGCGAGTGGTAATTGTAGCTAAAATTACCGTTTTAAATAATTTTGATTTTATTTTTCATTTATTCCGAAGACATTGTTTGAAATGTGCCAACAAGATTTCTTCGTTATCTCAGAATAATCAGCAAGCATCCATGTGTCGTGTCGTCTTTAACTGTTTTTCGTTATAAATATAATAATTATATAATACAAATATAATAATTATATAATTCAAATATAATAATTATATAATACAAATATAATAATTATATAATTCAAATATAATAATTATATAATAAATATAATAAATATTATACAGTCGAACCCGGTTATATCGCCTTTCTAGGGGTTCGTCAAAAAGCGTCGAGTTAACAGTAAATTAGTATTGGCAAGTGTTTATTATAATATACATTAATGTGCATTAATAAATATTGATAAAACTGATAATACTAATACTACTACTACTAATAATAATAACAATCTTATTACTAATAATACTAATAAATGCACATGCACAAAAATGGCTAGGCCTACCCCCAGCGCTGTCATCGGTAGCCCTCTACAGTAGGAGCACGAGCCTGAAACTACCACTAAGGTCCATCGTGGAAGAGTACAAACTCTCCAAAATATGAACGCAGTGGAAGTCAAGCCACTGCACAGATCTGGAAGGAAAATCCGAGCGCAGAACGAGATCGACGAATCAGCTGCCGAGCTGATGTTTGAAGAAATGAGAGGTCCTACCCAGGCGCACCATCCTGCAGTCGGTTGGAACCACCTGCCAAAATGGTCCCAGTCGAGCTCATCAGTCAGAGCCGCCATGATTAGCCAGGAAAAGGAGGCGACAAGTGGAACAAGACCGAGTTACGAGGGCAGTTCAGCAGTCACAGCAGGGTAAGTGGACGGCATAGGAAGACATAGGAAGATGCAACGATCCCTTACCTGGAGCGACGTGTGGAAGATGTCCCTGCTCCGACTTGCCTACTCGATAAGGTCAGTGTACGACCAGTTGCCCTCCAGGGACAATTTGGAGAAGTGGGGTATGGTGGAAGACACCGAAGGCCGGCTCTATGGCGGTACCGAGACACTGCATCACGTGCTCAGCACGTGCGCCCTTGCCAATGGTCGGTACACATGGCGTCTTTCGAGAAGTGTGTGAAGCCAGTTTCCAAAGCGAACTCGCGCACGATCGCAAATCAGCGAAAAATCCTTCTTGCGCGAGGGCTTCGCACACCTCTGCAAAAAGAAATGTCAATCCCCGTGTGAGACATTCTTGAAGACTGGACCGTCGCAGCCTATTTAGAAGTGATGAGGCACTACCCCACGTAGAAAGAGGCAAAAGGTCGGAGCTGGTGCAATGCGTTCAAGATAGGTATGCAGGTCTGACGGTAGATCTGAAAGCGAGAAGATACTGTACAGACCTCTTCCCCATCGAGATTGGCGCAAGGGGCGCGGTCGGCAAGTCGACTTACGCTTTCCTCACCAAGATTGGATTGTCAAACCGGGAGAGAATGTCGAGAGGCTATGTCTGAAGCGTCTTCGTTCTCGATCAAAAAATTAGAATCTTATTTAAAAGATTGGATACCGTCTAAAAATACGTCAACTTACCCGAGTCTCCATGCTTGGCGGTTCTTTTGGTACATCAACTTTAGCCGTTGTTACTACAGGTTTCTTGAACCGTGAGGAGACGAAACGGAAATTCCTTTTTGGAACTGAGGCGACGCAACTAAAACTTCTCATCGGCACTTTGCCAATAACGCAACGAAGAGCTCCGAACATTTTCTAAACTTCCGAACGTTTAAGGACAAATAATTTCTAGCGAATAAATTATAAAAGTTAAGGACAAATAATTTCTAGCGAATTAATTATAAAATTCAAGAACAAATAATTTCTAGCGAATAAATTATAAAATTCAAAGACAAATAATTTCTAGCGAATAAATTATAAAATTCAAGGACAAATAATTTCTAGCGAATAAAACTTAAAATTGAAAAACACCATCTTTGGATTGAGAAAGAATTGCGATTAAAAATTAAATACTTTTAGCGGACATAAAATATGTTTTTAGACGATTAAAAATTACTTTTATTTCAGATGATTAAGACTTAATTCTAATTTTATTTTTGACGTTTAAATGCACAAATTAAGATAATTAATCATTAAAACGACAGGTGAAACCTCTAAACGACTTTATTATTATTTTCATGATTTATTAAAAAAATATAATTTAAATCAATTTAATTGAAATAATATATTAATTGTAAAATCATAAGGAACAAAAAACATTGAACAAAAAATTTATGACGATCAAATAAATAAAACCAGGTGTGAGTTTACTATGACTACAAGAGTTTGTGTACAGTTGAAAACCATGGCAACGTAAACATCATCCGCAACTTTTGCAGCAGTCGTTAGGAAATATTATCGATGAATTAGAGGAGCATTTCCGTGAATTAATTTTAAACAAAATTATTTGAAAATCACAAAATCAATTATTCCTAAAAGGTGAAAAAATGAATTTATGTTTATTAACATATAATAATAATTTAATAACAATAATATTATATTACAATTATATTATTATTAATACTATGTTATAATATATTATATTGTATTACAATAGTGGAACTATTGTTTCAAATAATTATTTTGAAATAAAAAATAAATAATTATTTATTTACTGTTATTGTTATAAATAATAATAATAATAATAATACGCATAAATGAATTTATTTCTTGTAATTTTTTAAGACAGATTTTATCAAATTTGCATTTTAACTATTTAAAAATGCAGAAAAGAGATGACTTGAGTCATGCAATGTGAATTCCAAACGTTCATGGCATCTCGAAACGACAGCATCAACGAGGTTTGAGATTTAAAATTATTTATTATAATTATTTATGCAGCAATTGTAATTATTTAGTATAATAATCTTTATTATTTAATGTAATAATCGCAGTCGTCCTCCTCCTCATCATCATCATCATCGTCATAGTCCTCGTCATTGTCCTCCTCGTCAAAGTCATCGTCATCATAATCAGCATCGTCATCGTCATCATCATCAGCATCGTCATCAACACCACATTTGCAGTGGAAAGACCTCCAGCTGTCATTAAACCACCTGTTGCTGACGGAAACAGGTGTATGCGGTTTTTGTGGAAACGAAAAATTTTCAATTCCGACCTTCCAAGAACAGGTGGAAGGGTCACCTGGATTGAACTTTTGCTGCCAACAATTCTACGATCAACTGGTCGACTGCATCTTGAAGCTGGCTGACCTGGAGAAAACGTTGGTGATGATGATGCTGATGATGATGACGATGATGATGATGATGATGATGATGATGATGATGATGATGATGATGATGATGATGATGATGATGATATGATGATGATGATGATGATGATGATGATGATGATGATGATGATGATGATGATGATGATGATGATGATATGATGATGATGATGATGATGATGATGATGATGATGATTGATGATGATGATGATGATGATGATGATGATGATGATGATGATGATGTGATGATGATGATGATGATGATGATGATGATGATGATGATGATGAGATGATGATGA
>JAJTWR010000481.1:890000-892500 GCA_021613335.1 Whitmania pigra
TGTAATTTTCCATTTCATCCATCCATCACCATCATGTTTTTAATAATAATAATTATTAATAAAATAATATAATAAACAGCAGTATTAAATAATAATAATAATAATAATAATAATAATAATAATAATAATAATAATAATAATAATAATAATATAATAATAATAATAATAATAATAATATAATAATAATAAATAATAATAATAATAATAATAATAATAATAATACTAATAATAATAATAATAATAATAACAATAATAATTATATAATTATTATTATAATTATAATTATAATAATAAAATAGTTGCTTTTCAGGTGTTAAATTAAAAATAACACTAACTAAAGTTATTAATATGGTTATTATTATTATTAATTGTTTTATTAAGTTGTGTTATTTAAAAATCTATTATTATTATTATTATTGTTGCTGCTATTGTTTATGTTACTCATACTATTATCGAAACGCTTTCAATAATATTTCTTTATTCTGCTGTTTTGTTAGGAGAAAAATATTTTCCCATTTCATTATAAATTGATCTGAAAAACAGATGGATGGTTTAATGGACGGACGGACGGACGGATTGATGGATGGATGGATGGATGGATGGATGAATGGATGGATGGATGAATGGATGGATGGATGGATTGATGGATGGATGGATGGATGGACGGATGGATGGAATGAGTCACTGTAAACAAATCAGGCTTAGAACTTTAGACCGCAAATAAATGTAAACCTAGATCAATCCAGGTATGTCTTTTACAGGTGATAGCATACCTCGTCGTTACACTACAGGTAGATGAGCCGCCAATTTAAGAAGTCCAGGTTTCAAACAGTGAGTGGGGAGATGATGAGAAATATGAGTGAGTGAGTGAAGAAATTTTTTTTAATGAATTCAAAGATTTATCACCGATATATTTAGTAGTGAAAGTAATTATTATTATTATTATTATTATTATTATTATTATTATTATTATTCTTATTATTATTTTTATTTTTATTATTATTATTATTATTATTATTATTATTATTATTATTATTAATATTGTTCTTTTTATTGTTATTGTTGTAGTTGATAGCATTTTATATGTTTATAAAAACATATAACAAAAACAGTGATGTTTATATTGACATGATAACTCAACATGATCATCCCGATCATCATCATCATCGTCATCATCATCATCATCATCATCATCATCATCATCATCATCATCATCGTCGCAACTTCGTGCGGGTGCACGCGTCAAAATCACTTGCGGATATAAAAGGTCAATAACAAACCGTGAAAGACCATATTTCAATATCGAGAGTCGATGGCGTGTTGAGATTATTAATTATATTTAATTAAAATTATTATTGTAATAAATATTATTATTTGAAATATTATTACGAGTAATATTAACAATAATATCGTTTTTTTGGCCGATATTTCAATGAATTGAATTTATAACGACTTAGTTAGTAGTCAATCGGTGCGCTACATAAAGGTTGATTTGACTGAAAATTATGAGCTTTATAAAAATGAATTATTATTTTCACAGTTCTTCTTTAACAATTTCTTGTTCAAAGTTGTTGCCGTTGTTGTTGTTGGAAGCAACAAGATTTGTGCAATAATTTCAACTTTTGATGATTGTTTATCAACTGCCATTGTTGCTGTTTTGTGACCGTCGTTCAAAGTGAAGAAACAGGTGAGATTGTCGTCATCATCGTCATCGTCATCGTCATCATCCTCATCAACAATATCATCACCATCATCTTCACCATCATTATCATCATCATCATAATCATCAATAATATTGCGAAACTGAATACTCACATCATTTAACAACCTTGAAGCTGACGAATTGAAGACAACTTCTGAAAGTTATTAATTTCAGTCATCGCCATCTTTCTTGCCACAATTTTCGTCTTAAATCTAGTAAATAAATAATAAATGATAAATGATAAATAAAATAAATAACACTCAATGCTGACATTTAATCCAGTCTATAAATTATATAAATGAATATAAAATATATGTAATAAAATGTGATGATGATGATGATGATGATGATGATGATGACGATGATGATGATGAGATGATGATGATGATGATGATGAGATGATGATGATGAGGATGATGATGATGATGATGATGATGATGATGATTGATGATGATGATGATGATGATGACGACGATGATGACGATGATGACGATGATGATGATGATGATGACGATGACGATGACGATGATTATGATTATGATGATGATGTCACAAATAGGTTTTGAGTTGCACCGATCTGATTGGATGATTGGACGATGCTTTTTCAAATCGTTCTGCAATTTTTCCACCTAATTGAGGCAGATGATTCAATGCATCCTCTCAATCAATCAATCATTCATTCATCCATTCATTCAATCAGTCAATCATTCGTTCATCCATTCATTCAATCAATTAATCAATCATTCTTTCATTCATTCATCAATCATTCACTGGTTGATCCATTCATTCAATCAATCA
>JAJTWR010000481.1:897500-915000 GCA_021613335.1 Whitmania pigra
TTGACTGACTGATTGATTTTCCTCCATCAACAGGTCATCAGCCATTGACGAGGCTATCGGAAAAGGGGACAGCCGATGACGTCAGAAAGGCTCTCGAGTTAGTCGTCTGCCGTTTTTGGCGGCAATTTAAAAGTCCCTAGTTGCATTTTTGATCTGAGAATCAAAAATAAAAAAATTGTGCCATAAAATTGAAAAGAATTGATGGATGGGGCACATTTAATGCTTGTTTCCACGCACCAACTGTTTACCCAGTCACGAGTTTCCTGGGGGTTCATTTATCAACCCTCATGGACAGCTGACCTATCTCCCCATCCACCCATCCATCCATCCCTTTATCCACCCACCCAACAATTTATTGCCCAATTAAATCCTAATAAAATCTAGTTCTTCCACTGTTTATTCCGCCTGAGGCTACGTAAGATTTTCAACGGATTGAACGATAGATGAATATAATTATAATAATATACTAATTATATTATATTATATTAGTCATAATTTGTTAATTGTAATAAGTTAATTTTTATTTAGTTTTATGGATTGATGAATTGCTAGGAAATTATGTACACAATCTGTAAAGTGTATACTTTAAACAGTGAAATCTTTAAACTGTAGGGGAACTTTAGATTGTTTGTCGTTGTCGTTGTTATTATTATTATTATTATTATTATTATTATTATTGTTGTTATATTATTATTATTATTATTATTATTATTATATTATTATTATTATTATTATTATTATTATTATTATTATTATTATTATTATTATTATTATTATTTATTATTATTATTATTATTATTATTATTTATTATTATTATTATTATTATTATTATTATTATTATTATTATTATTGCTATTATTAACAGTAATTATTAATGCTTATAATTATTACTTTAATATCTTTCACTATCCCTCCAACCGCATTCCAGGGTCATCTACACGACCTACCCAAACAAATTCGTAGTGCCAGTCGGAAAAGCAGTGGCCATCCAAAGTGTCCACCCTGCACCGTCCGGGTACACGACAGGGGATGCCACGGCAAGCCCAGAACCGTCCCCGACTTCATCAGATTCTGAGAGAACGCCTCCTAAACCCGGTTTCAAGCTCCATCTTCCTTGGAAGACCAGGACACCGACCTGTCAATCTTCGTCCTTTTCGGCCAATCACGGCAAAGGTAGTCTCGCCCATAGATACTCCATCTTAAGGCAAAGGTCACAGGAAGACAGTAGGTCGAAGATCAACGGTTCAACGGCGGCTGCTTTTTCTCCGTTGAGCAGGCTCCAGGAAGTTATTGGGAAAAGGAAAAATAAATTATCTCTGAGGATTGTAAGTGATTCGTTGACCTCTGTTCGTGGTTAAGAATTGATCCACCTCTTTGCGTAATAACCAACCTAAACTTGTCTATCTATTCCATCAATCTATCCGCTGTCTGACCATCCACTCTCACCTCTACTCGTCTAATCATCCATCCGTCCGTCAATCTATTAACATAGAATAATAACATAATAACAATAATAATAAAAAGAATAAAATAATCATAATTTCAACGTCAGAACGTTCCAAAAGAAGACGACGAATCTTACAAAGACCTGAACATAAAGCCAATGTCGGCCAATGCTGAGAGGAAGATGAAGGAGACTTTGGACGAAATTGCCAAAATGAGGAATAACAACAGTCCCAAGAGTCCTGCCACAAAACAGAGTAAGGACAGCCCTACGAACCCCAAGGGCTCCACGTCTTTTAAATTCCCACAGACCTCCAAAAGCAGTTCCTTGCCTTCGAGTCAAGAAAAGACAAATTCAAGTTCGGCCAATGTTGGAAACGGAAGTCCAAACGTTCCGTCAAGTCATGGAAAGTCAGGCATCAATTCCAATAACTTCGCCGACATGCCCGATTCGATTCAGGGCCGACCTAGAAACACCAGTCTTCACAGGCTCTCTTCTGTCAGTTCATCCGGTTCTCAGAGGAGTTTCAAGGCAGAACCGAAGAGTCCCCGTCATTGCTGGAAGATCAAGGGTAGACTGGGCCGTAGGACAACGTCAGAATGCGCCTCCATGAGACCCAGAGCGACAAGCTTTGGCGGAACATCTTATCCCTATCTGCCGTCATCGTGGCACTCTGTGGAGCTGAAATCTCACAGAATGAATTCTTGTGACGATCCAACAGTCTTCGGGCAGCTTTTCAGCAACCCTCTGCTGCGTAATCCACACCGCAATCCGAGGTACCGCAAACAGACTTCACTGAACGAAAAATCGTCTACTGAGTTTATCATCAAGTTCAAATCCATGACGCCTTTTAATAACGAGCACAAAGTCAGCCTCAAGAATGCAGATCAGTCTCCGAGGGCACTTAAAGGAGATGATTTCATGGCGGCAACTAATAACGACCCCAAAAATCCACATGAAAACTCCCCTCCGCCCGCCCTTCCACCCAGGGTACCGATCAAACAAAGATCCAACCCGGGGCTAACCATAAGGGACTCCATATCGAAAAAACGGCATTTCCCACAAAGGGAATCCGCCATAATTTTCTACGATCCTCCGCCAAAGGACCTCGAATTCGAAACATGTTCGATGACTCTCAATCGTGCTTCTTCTCGGGCACATTTTTCGAAATCTGAGAAGACCCGACAAGATCATCCGGCCGTGTACGGCCCTCCGGGATCCAATTACAAGCCGAAGGTTCATATCACCAACGCCGCCTGTAAATCTTTCGACCAGATACCCAGACAGAGGTCTGAGCTGGCGCCACACCCACTAGACCATCGTTTCTCTGCCGATGCTTCTACTTTCGTCAGCAGACTTCGTTGTTCCAGTAACTTTGGCAGTGCTTCCTGCTCGATCAGAGGCGAAGACGATTCGACGATTTCCAACGCCTCCAGCGAATGCCAGTTGGACGAGTCGACCAGTTACGAGGACCTGATGGAACAAGCTCTCGACTCTTCTGTCAAAATGTAGGTTTTTTTATTATTTAGTGTGCAAAGAATTGATGAGGCCACTTATTTTTGTAATTGCTTTAGAAAAAAAATGTAAGACAAAAATAAAAGCATTGAAAATAAACCGAAGTAAATGAAGATATTAAAAATTAAAATTAAAAATTAAAAGCAGTGGTTATCTCAGAGACTTCTTAACTACTACAAATAGGAGTATCTTTAAATGTCGTCCTGTGTCACTCTCTTTCTCTTGATGTCTTTGTGACCGTTGGCAAAGAGCATTCTTTGGCATCGGAAAAGCATTTTCTAAGTAAAATGTCACCAGTAATTATAAATGATTAATTGATTAATTCAAAATCGAATTGCTCCTCAAAAATGCACTGAAAATTGGCAACGGTATAATAGATACATTCCAGCAGGCCAAATTAATTTGTTTATCTGAAAATCTTAGTGCTGTACTGTCTAGGTACTACTGGGTCTAAGTATGCACGACATTGTACTGCAGTACTCAGTGTTTCACGTCCCATATTATCATCGTTGAGATATCAGTACATCAAATATTATTATTTATTATTATTATTATTATTATTATTGTTATTATTATTATTATTATTATTATTATTATTATTATTATTATTATTGTTGTTGTTGTTATTATTATTATTATTATTATTATTATTATTATTATTATTATATTATTATTATTATTATTATTATTATATTATTATTATTATTATTATTACTATAATAATAAAAAAAAATATACATGACAACACAAAATTCTTTGTCCTCTTCGAGCTTCATAAAGTCGTCATTAGCGTCCTCGCTTCGTAAATCTTCATTTCATTTCATCGAATCTCATCAACAAGTACTCAACATTAAGAACGTGACGTGAGGCAGGTTTTTGCACGTCTTCGATGAAACCCCGCCGTGAGGAGATTAAAAAGACTTTATGAGGTCGACCACTCTGCAGTCTCATTAAACTCAGCAGGTGACAAATTGCTGCCGATCTTCGGGTCAAATGTGCTTACTCTGGGATCGAGGAATTTTTTTTTATAATTCTCATTTTTATTTCTTTCTTTCTTTCTTTATTTGTCTTTCATTCTGGGTCGAAACTGTCCTCTCGTGGGTTATGAGTCACAGTTCCTTGCTCATGTTTCGTTGTTGCTTCTTCTGTTGAAGTGGAAATAGTTTTGTTCTTTTGAGGAAATCTTACAATGCCTTTCCCAGTGCATATTTCTGACAAGGATAATGATAATAGTGTCAGTAATGGTAATCATCGTCGCCATCGTCGTCGTCGTCGTCTCCATCATCGTCATCATCATCATCATCATCATCATCATATCGTTTGAGGGCAAGGTTAAAGAGTTAAGATGGATTAAGAATTATCCTATTAGTGACTAATGTCATTGCTCCACTATCAAAAAAAAAAATATTTTTTTTTTAAATCCACAACAATCATCAACAGCCTAAAGCATCTAAAAATCCTGCACTAATCTTAACTGAAATCAACTCTAAACTATTTATGAAATACTAGACACTCCCACGAATTGAAATAAAATCGAATTAATTTCTTTTCAAAAAAAAAAAAAGAATCAATAAATTCCAAATCCGTGTCTACTTACTAGATGTTATCAGGCACTTGTGAGCATTCTTTCTCGAGAGTGCATACTTGACTGACGAGGTAAGCATTTGTCTCCAAAGATCATCATCATCGCCTGATATCGATATGAATGTGCCTATCGATAAACAGCAAGCCAAGCAAGCAATCCTATTAGTCTATTGATCTCAGTAATCTCAGTTCATGCGAAACTTTGATAAGAAACCAACAAAGTTTTTGGGGTAATTTATAAATCGTCTTCGGATGACAAAAAAAAAATTTGTCAGTAGCTGACAATGGCCCGACCGGGCACCGGCTGAAATAACCAATATTAAGATCAATTTATTTATTTATTTATTTATTTAATCATCTAATTAATACCAATTTATTTATTTATTTAATCATCTAATTAATATCAATTTATTTATTTAATCATTCATTTAATATCAATTTATTTATTTAATCATTCAAATTAATATCAATTCATTCATTTAATCATTCAATTAAGATCAATTTATCTACTCAATCGTTTAATAATAGTCCCCTATCCATATAGCCAAGTGTCTCATCCCACTCGAGTTGTATGATTTGTTCCTGCAAAGTTTACGACTCGAGTGGAAAACTGGTGACATTTTTACAACCGCACTCGACACGATTCATGAACTTTTTCTATTCCCAAATCCATTTCATCTTGAGAACGGTGTAAATCTCACAGCCTGAGATCATTATCAGTCACACACACACGAAAAAATAATAATAATTATACGATTAAGAAGAAGAAAGCTGGTCAAGTAGCATGACAGCCTCGTAACAACGACAACAACCACAACAACCACAACAACAACAACAACAACAACAACAACACAACAACAACAACAACAACAGCAACAACAACAGCAGCAACAACAACAGCAACAACAACAACAACAACAACAACAGTGCTTCAACGGCCCCTGGTTCTCTCGAGAATCTCTCATCACCGAAGTAGCAAAACAACTTCCCCCTTCTGAATAGAAAACAGAACAGAACGCTCGCAACGGCGGCAAAACGAGCTGAGAAAGTGTCGAACGTCGACGACCAAAAAACTCTTCTGAAAAAAAAAACTCATCTGAAAATCACAAACAAAAACAGAAACAAAAACAAAAACAAAAACAAAAACAGCGCAGGAAGAGAGCGCCGCGATCCCATGCAGAAAGCGCTTCTGATTGACTGACTGTTTCTACGTGACTGACGCAACGGGTTTGATTCATTGCAGGTACGCAGACGAAGAGGATGTCAGAAGCCTTCATGGGAGCCGAAACCTCGACTCAAGAGTGAGTGTTGACGAAAATTTCTTATTATTACTATTATTGTTGTTGTTGTTGTTATTATTATTACTATTATTGTTGTTGTTATTATTATTACTACTGTTATTGTTATTATTATTATTATTATAATTATTATCATTATTATTATTGTTGTTATTATTGTTAATATTATTATTTTTTTATTTTTTCTGTCAGTATGCTATTTGCTCGTACTCGAGATTCTAAATTCGTCGAAGTGTACGTACTGCCAAAGTAGACCATCGTGTTGCCTTTTTCTGACGCTACCCCCTCCCCCCTCTCTTGCCCCCCCCCCCCCCTGGCAAATAAGTCAAATGCTAACCGACGACAAATCGTGTTTGAAATGCGTGCTCAGGCAAAAGAATTTCCCTCGCAGTAATAATCTCTAATCCTTGAGGTCGCATACTGGCAGGAGAAGGATTTCTGAGAAAAACTGAACGGCTAGCATTGGTAATAAATAAATTAAGTTTATTATCTGGATGGAATAGCATTGGTAATAAATGCATTTAGTTTATTATCTGGTTAGAATAGCATTGATGATAAATTTAGTTTAACATTTAGTTTATTATCTGGTTGGAATAGCATTGGTAATAAATAAATTTAGTTTAACATTTAGTTTATTATCTTGTTGGAATTGCATTGGTAATAAATAAATTTAGTTTAACATTTAGTTTATTATCTGGTTGGAATAGCATTGGTAATAAATGCATTTAGTTTAACATTTAGTTTATTATCTGGTTGGAATTGCATCGAAAATCAAGAAAAGGTGCGTTCAGTTCGTCGGCTTGTTGATTATTGAGTTTGAACGAAGCCGATGACCCACTTACGCCGGTGTTGCCGGGTGTGAAACTGTTCTTGAATACGCTCGGGGCATTAGCATTGATTTTAGTGCGCCTTCTTAGAATATCGTCTGCTTGAAATTTAAAAGTTCAATGTATTAAAACAAAATAAAACAAAAATAAAAATAAAAATAAAAACAAAACAACATTTTAACAACTTATTTCCAACTTATTTTAGATCTCGACTCTCGAAGAATGCAAATGGCTGCTTCCTCAGCCGAAAAAACACTCGGCCGAAGGAAACGACAGAACGATCCTGTCACCGGTTTTGGTCGGACATTTTTGACTGCTTCTCTCTCGAGTTACGAAGATGTTTTGCGAGTGAAAGTTCGTCTTCTTTAGTTCGCAGATTAATCGTTCTTCGTTGTTGATGTTCATCCGGGTGTAAATAGCCCAGCGACAAAATAGCCCCGTCAAAACATTATCTTTATCAAAAAACAAAAAATATTTTTATGAGCTGAAGACATTAACCGATAACTGATTTCAAATTTGATTAAATGAAATGAGTTTTATGTTTTGACCGGGTGCCGTTCACCCGCGTTCCTGTGTTTATGCTGTTCCCTAGCTAGCGATCTGTCCGGGCTGTGAGAGCGTTTTTTTTCCGTTATAAAAGAAACGCGAATCGTTTGAATATTAAAGGACAGTTATGCAACGGACTATAATCAAATAAATAAATAAATAATAAATAAATAAATTTGAATATTAAACACCATCGAAGCTAAATGATTTATTTCCGTCGATTAAGGCGCACGGTCGTTCAGGTGAGCATTTTTTAGTGCCTGGCTGTCATGTCTTTATATTATGAATTGCTTTAGAGACGTCTTTTGAGAAAATTACTAACCATTCAAGAATTCCATTGAAGAGCGACTTTTGAAAACGGCTTCGGCCGGCTAGATTGATTGGCATCTTATTGTTCTTGTCGCTCGCTGGTTCGTGTCGCCTCGGTCCGCAGTGAACCGATAAATATGATAAATATGTTGAGTAGCTTGTTTTAGAGAAGCATTTTCATGCCACGTTTCAAGTATTTCAAAAAGACGATGTCGAAACTGACCCTGCCGAAACTGACTCTACCGAAACTGGCAATGCCGAATCTTACGTCAAAACGACTTGAACTGAACTGTCGAGAACCTAAAATTGCAATTGGCGCGAATGTTTGTCGGTTTGTGCCTTTGAACATTTCACACCTTTTGTTCAGCGTTAATCGAGAGTTTTCGAGACACAATAAACATTTGAGAATAAACAACATTTTCTGGGAGACTTAAAAAATTCCTGCGACCGATCATGGAGACTTTAAAATGTTTACTAAGGGTTAAACTAAAGCAGCTTCTTTTATTGAAATCCGTAATAAAGAGCTCAACACAACTTTATCAAATACTCCTAATAAAACTTATAAAAATAAAACGAAAAAGATTCGACACGATCGCAAGCACGAGCTTTTCTGTTGGCTGGGAGTCACCAGAAATGTAAAACAACGTGTCGACAAAATACGTCCGAATAAAAAGTCCAGATCTTAACAAACTTCATCGAGAAACACTCCGAGCGACGTAAACTTTCCTGTCGTCGGGCGTTCTCCTCGGCATCTCGGAAAGAAATATGTATTTTACTTTTATTTATCGGACAAAGCCACGGCGAGAGTATATTCAGGCGGTGTAACGTGTAAAAGAGTAGGATAACTAGAATGTACGTTCCATGAAAGCATACAAAACATTGTCTATGGAACGTCGAAAATCGAAGTTCATATTAAAGGCTTTAAAATGAGGAAATGTCGACGAACTAATATTTAATTTGCTAAAAAACAAAACGAAAATAGCAGGCCGCCCGGCAAATAAACACGCCTCGGCTTCATCTTTCGGGAACATTAAATTAAAAAAAAAAAACAATCTAGAATCCAAATCATGCCCGGACTTTCAGTTTTTTTCAGTCTTTCAAAGCCTCAAAAGCGGCACTGAAGTGCCCCGCATTCCCGTGGAAAACCGCCTGGAAAAACGGACATCCCCGAAAGTCAGAGAAAACGACTTCTCCAACTTTCGAATCAGAGCTTGCAGATGGCATTGTGGACTTTCGTGGCTATCAGCGCAGCCACGGTTATGCCGAGCGAGTCGCTCGTACAGGTGATGCTCGTCGCGAGTTCCTGGTCCTGCTTGTCCATCTGGGTTGATCGGAAATTGAGGTCGGGCGAGGTGAAAAAATACTACCGTAATAACTACTTATTAATATAATCATAATTATATTATAATTAATATACTAACAAATAGTACCATAATAGCATCCGGATAAGGGCTTCGTTTAAATGCTAGACCGAATAAAAGGCGACTTCACGAGCTGCTGGGCCATGCCCGGCACTCGACGGAATGGCCGAATGCAAAACACAACTTAATTATTTCAATGTTCAATATCCAAAAAGAACAAAGATTTAAAATATATTAGGGAAATAGTTTTAATTATTTAAGAACTTATTCACTTAGTAATAAGCAGAAATTGAATTAAATTGCCGCACACAAAAAAAAAACAAAACAAATTCAACAGAGGGCATTCTTAAAACGTAGACGAGGCGCCATCTATCGAATATTTCATAATATCGAACCAAAATGACCCACCAGCGGGGAAATGCGAAAGTTCAAAGAGAGGTCAACTCACGTAGATGAGTATCGAGTAGAAGGTGTTGACGTAAGCTCCACCGCTGATTAGTCCCTCGATGATGACGATGACGAAGACGATGAGGATGTACGGAATGTACTTGAAGAACACCTGGCAGAGGAGTACGAGGCAGACGCAGGCCTGCACGAGGGTTTTAGGGGAAGAACAATTTGGGGTTTTTGTTTAAAAACTTAAATAAGAATTTGATAAAATGAAAAACTCAAATTTTTTTAAGAAAAGAAAAATTTTAAAAGGAAATAAACGGATGCGTTCTGCAAAAGAATTACTCGAGTCACGAAAGCGATTCAAAGCTTTGCAATCGTCGGGTAGGAACTCACCTGGATTATCGGAAAGATCCACGTCCTCCGAACGTGAACGAGGTTGACGGACGACCTCGCGATGAACGCACCGACCTGGTAGATGGCAAGGTACCTGGAAAAGGGAGCAATGAATGCAATAAAAAAACATGTTTACGGTGTTGGTGATGATGATGATGATGACACGGATTAGGGGGCAGACTGACCATCTGTATTGTTCGTGGAGTTGCAGCCAGGAGTTGTTGAATTGCAGGAGTTCGTACTGCAACGAAACGAACAAATGAATGGAGGTGAATGATGTCAACCAATCACGGAGGAATGAATGCGGCAATAATAATACGATTATCGCAAAATCCAAGACATCTTGAAATTCAAATCTTAAACTAAGACGCGATCTCGTCGAAAGTCGACGACAGGTCTCAGTTCTTGAGTAATTCATGATTCCGGTTTATCCCAAGAAATTAATTATTTAATCACATAAAGGTCGAAAGGTCGGCGAATCATAAAAACAAGTTCAAAGTTCTCCAATGCACTCACGAGAGCCTGGTTGATGAAGTATTCGAAGAGATATACAAAGAACAGGGGGATCATGAACCTGGCCAGAGGCTGGAAGGAATAAATTAGTATAATGACATTAAATTATAACAAATAAATAAATTATTATAACCACATTAAATTATAACAACAAATGAATAAATTATTATAACGACATTAAATTATAACAACAAATGAATAATTAAGTCACTCTTTACAAGATTTTAAAAACTTATAAACCAACTGATGATACTAAATGAAAACATGTTATAAAGGGCAAATTGCAAAAGACATTTTACCAGTTCCAAGCATGGCCAATTTTAAATGTTCAAGATTAGCATAAAATTATATGCAGCTCTAAAATTACGATCGCATTCTCGTTCATAATTCCGAGGAAGGATTCAGTAAAGTTCCAAGCTTAAAATTCGATCCCCCCGAGACCGCCGGCGGCAACCTCGAGCGAAAAATCCTCCTCACCTGCAAGACCTTGACCTTCTCCTTGAAAGACCTCCCCGCTTTTATCTCGACCTCATCGTCCAGCCGTCCCTTCTCGTCCTCCGTATCCGGTGGGTCGACGTCCTCCGTCCGCTTGTTCCTACGGATGCTGAAAGTCCGGTAGTGATGGCGCAGGTGGTGCGAGACCGAGGGGTTCTTGAGGAGACCGGGACTCGGATGGATGAGGAGGATGAAGTAGCTGGATGGAAATGGAAGGAAGGAGATGTCAGATCGAATCGCGACGTTTGGAACCTCGACGGTACGGTTCGTTGCGTGAACGCGGCTTTTGAATGTTGTTGCGCTAATGTTGCAATCTGACGGGTGCGTTCAAGTATAACCGTCACTGCCCGAATTTATGATATGATTATACGATTTTAATTTTGAATTTTACGTAACATTCCAATTATCTCAAAAATCGCGACGACCGTTCGACCGCGGAACCCGCGACGTATGCCTTCGGCAACTCCCCGCCCGAAAACCACGGACGCACCTGAATGCCATGATTATGGGCGCGATGGTCATGAGAAGTAGAGTGGTACTGGCAGACACCCCGAGGGCCAGTATGCCGGCATAGGATACCGTGGCGAGAACCCCCGCTGCCCCAGTGCCAGAGCTCCAAGTGGAGACCATGTTCCTGGGAGGGTGGCAAGAAATGGTGAAAATATTGAAATGGTGTTAGCTCTAAAGTTGATGGTTAATGTTAGATGGGGTTGTTACGGTTTTTGTTGTTTTATTATGTTGCAATAACAATTATGTTGTTGCTGTTGCTGTTGTTGGTTTCTCTTATTTGGTAATTTCAAAGAATTATAGAATCTTAATCATGTAATTATAAGCTACTGCATAATAATAATAATAATAATAATAATAATAATAATAATAATAATAATAATAACAACAGTAATTATCTTTCTAATCTGTAAATTTAATGATTTGTAATTATTTATATATAAGCTACTGCGAATAATAATAATGAAAGTAATAATTGTAGTTAATTATTATTACACTACACATTAAAAGACTATCTACTTGTCAAAGTGCGACATGAGTCCAAGGTAGGTGGTCTCCCCGAGTCCAGCGGCTGCACTGGCACAAACGACCCCTGAGGGCGAGAAGTCGCCATAATGATAATAAGAACTATAACGAATAACAATAATAATAATAATAATAATAATCCTACAAATCACTCTAGAGTTAAAATTAAAATGAAATGTGAATTTTAAAAACAACAAATTATTTATAAATAATTTAAGTCATCGCTGACATAGGTCAAACGTCGAACCTATAATGCTGATGGTAAAGTAGACGTTCGAACCGGACGACACGAGGAGGAAGCTCGACAGGGAAAACAGGATCACGAAACAAACGCGGATTCTGGAACGAAAGAATAATTGCAGACGTTATCATTTAATTATTATTATGTGCAAATTGGCTCGGAGAGTTGCGAACGACGGCGAAAGCGACGGTCGTTACGTGTCGTGTTCGCGACCCTGCTCGCACAGCCGGGGAGCGCCCCGGGAAGGGTCGCTACATAAATGGTGGATCGATTAAGAAGTGCCTTCGCATCCTGTTCGTATACATGAGGCATTGGAAAGATTGGCTAAATACAAAAACAAATATTTTAATTATTTTAATATTCAATTATTACTACTATTATTCTTATCACTATCATTATTATTATCATTATCATTATTTATTATTACTATATGATAGTATTACTATTATTATATTATTACTATATTATTATTATTATTATTATTATTATTATTATTAAGTTGATCAATTACTAATAAAAATATTATTATTTAACTATAGAAATAAAAGCAAAATAACTCAAATGGATAATTCAAAATTTAATTGGATTAAATCGTGTCAACAGAGGCCAATCAAAAATCACTCACAAGTAGGGCAACCGTTGAAGAGCCAGTGGAGCCAAGAGTTTTATGATCAGGGCTGGTAAAATGTCAGCCAATAGGATGACCTGGAAGGTAATATTAATCAGGGAAGTGCATATTAATGAGTTCATAATAATAATTAATTATAATACTAATGAGGCTATAAGGATAACCAATTATAATGCTAATGTAATAATAATTACATGTAATACTAATGAGGTCATAATAATTGATTAGTATAATAATGAGGTCAGAGAAATAATTAATTACAATACTGTATATATAATGAAAAATAATCATAAAATAATTAATTATTTAATTATAATAAATGTTTCATAATAATTATAAAGCAATACTGACAATAATGATAACGATTATAAATTATAATACTAAGGAGGTCATAATAAATTGTTATAATGCTAATGAGGTCATCATAAATTGTTATAATGCTAATGAGGTCATAATAATTGGTATAATGCTAATGAGGTCATCATAAATTGGTATAATGCTAATGAGGTCATAATAATTGTTATAATGCTAATGAGGTCATAATAAATTGTTACAATGCTAATGAGGTCATCATAAATTGTTATAATGCTAATGAGGTCATCATAAATTGTTATAATACTAATGAGGTCATAATAATTGTTATAATACTAATGAGGTCATTATAACTATCTCCTTACCCCCGTGCCCATGGGGTTGCAATGCTCCACGAGGCGACCCGTCCTATTTTCTGCAGTGGCGTTCGTCGACTGCGTCGAGAAAGTGGGTCGTGTAAAAAAAGAATTTGTTATGTTATTTGCTTAAGTAGAATAACAATAATATAATAATAATAACAATAATAATAATAATAATAATAATAATAATAATAATAATAATAACAATAATGATAATAATAACAATAATAATATGCATGGATGCGCATACATTGGCAGGTGTCAAGATGTCGTGAGCACTGGAGAGCATGACCATGTAGGCGAAGTTGTTCGTCAGACCGAGGATCCTGTGGTGATGGTAATGATGTTATAATAATAATTATAATAATAGTACAATGGGACAATAATAGTATAATGACAAATGATACGATATAATTTTTAAATAATTTTTGTAATTAATGATACGGTGATGATGTTAATGGTGATGATGTTGCTGGTGATGATGGTGGTGATAATGATGTTGATGATAATGGTGACGACGACGACGACGATGATATCAACACATTGATATCAACTGAGCAACATTATTAAAACTCACAAACGTTGCGAAACAAAAGCCCTCGGACGAAGAGCCCATCAATAGCACTAACAATGCACAATGCACAATGCATGAGGCAAAATAACAATGCATCCCAGGCAGAGCTTAAAATGCAATAATGAATCGCAAATTATTCATTCTATTCAGTTCACAAGCATTCAAGGACGAAACTAGCTTGACAAGAAACAGATTCTGGATATTCCTTAAACTTTGAATTGAAGATTGTTGTTGATTTAACTGAAAAACATCAAGGCTCACTTCAAGACACACATCAAGACACACATCAAGGCACACATCAAGACACACATCAAGACACAAATCAAAACGCACAACGAGCGAGCTTTTTAAAACAATTGCAATTATTTATTAATTACACATTTTTATTGCACAATCACACCAAACTTGCAAATTCTGAAAGATGCAAATGCAACAAGGATGTAGCAACAACCACAACAATAACAACAACAGTGACAACAACATGATGATTTTGTGACTTGCATCCTGTTTCACATCATTACAATAACAATTATTACAATGAAATATAAGAATGCTAACGACAAATGTTCGAATGAAACATGAAAGGTTATCATCATGAAAGAGATTGTGATGATGATCATCATCATCATCTTCATCATCATCGTCGTCGTCGTCATCATCATCATCACCACCACCATCATCATCACCACCACTATCATCATCATTATCATCACCAGGAACACCGCCCCATAGTAGCAACCCACTCACCAGAACCCGATAAGGTTCCTGATCTCCTCTGGCGACCTCTTCGACTTCGGCAGGAGGTCGGCTGGAAGGAAATGTTGGAGCGGAATTCATTTTTATGTTTAATCGTTTCAATTTAATATTTAGTGTTATTTTCATTTTTACGTTTAATCGTTTCAATTTGATGTTTAACTGTTCGAGGTTACAATTGACAACATTGACGGAGGATTACATTCGACGAACGACATCCTAACGTCGCGAGGTCGATATTTTTGCATCTCCCGGATTAATCGCCTTGTAACAACTGTCGGGAATTAACGAAATTATTTCGAGATTAAAGGGAAGCACTCGATGCAGACGACAAAAAAACCAAAACGTCCGATAATACAATCGGAATTACCATTTATAAGCTCCACAGTGTGATTCCAAAAACTCATTAAGACCTAAAAATATTTTCCACGAAGTTACCACGATAAAGTCTGTAATTATGCATAATTATGGACCGCGGTTATGGCGCTGATGCGAATGCATTCGTAATTATGCACCAAGGTTATGATGGTGATGATGATGCATAATTATGCACCATTGGTACATTATGCATAATTATTTTTTATTTGAAGTTATTTGTATTTGGAATTTATGACATGCATTTGTTTCCTGTATTTTCCTGGTTACGAAATGTTACGAGACAATTTCTTAAGGCATTGTTAAATAATGATTGTAATATTTCACTATCATTTGCACTTCATTGAATATTCATAATTTACACTTCTATGAGTATTCAACATTTGCATTTCATAAATATTCAACATTTGCACTTCAATGAATATTCAAAATTTATACTTCTATGAATATTCAACATTTGCACTTTAATGAATATTCAACATTTGCTCTTCTCATTTACAAAATGAGGCCATCCAGTTTCGAAAGAACTGCATCAGCAGAAAGTTTTATGCAAAGAGCGGCATAAAGGTATATTCGATGTTAACTAATACCAATATTAAGCAACATTCTAATTGATTTATTTAAATTTTTTAGGCTGATTAATTATTAATATTTTAACAAATTCATTGCATCATTGCAAGCGCCATCATTGATAACATTAGTAATATTATTATTGATGATGTTGTTAATAATCAGTTATTTGCACGAATCAATCATGTCGAGCATACATACATCAGAGTGGTACAGTTTCTATATATTGCAAACAACCTTACCCTGTGTAATGACAATTTCATATATCCTAATATAATATTCAAACAGATTTGCAGTCACAAATGAGAAGAATTCTTTTAAACTCAAAAGCAAAGCAACAACATCAACAACATTTTAATCATTCGGAAAGATGCAATCAAAAGAGAAGTTTATTTAAAAAAACAAAAAACAAAAAGATGCAAAAAAACCCAAACCAGTTTCATCGTTTGCCATGTTTTACACTTTGAGGGTGGAGTTGATGCTGATGAAGAAGAAGAAGAGGAACCACCAACAACAGCAGCAGCAACAACAGTAAATCTAACAACAACAACAACTGCTCAAACTCCCCCTCAACAACAACTGCATCCCGCTCTCTCGAGGCCGACAATGTTTTCGTCTCACACATGATTTCTTACCGGTGGGCGTGGCTTATCACGAGGAAATGAGTCACGGAATTTTAACTTAAAACGTTTTAATCGATTAAATTACATTGCTGTTTGTTGTTTATTTTAAATTTAATTAAATGGCAATCATTTTATTGAAAATTTATCTAAATCTGCCAATCGTGCCGACCGAGAATTCGCGATTCCCTCCGTGCGAACATCCCTAAACTCTTCTCGTACTAAAAAAAATTACTTCAACAACAAATTCAATAGATGAATAAATTCATGAATTCAATGAAAAATAATTTCAATTTGAAAACATTTCAATGTTTACGAGGAGAAACAGAGAAATAATGCTGGAAAAACATCCAAAATTCCGTGGCCAATGGTACGGCGGCGTAAATTTCGTCACGTCTCGGAGGTACAATGGCTGCACGCATCGAGCGGTACTTGATTCTGCTATTTATTGTTGGAATTTCATTTAATTCTCGTCCTTTAAGACTTGTGAATGACGTTTTTATAGAGATTTTTTTATTTTTTATTCTTAAGCACTGAAATGATGCAGTGAAATTTCGAGTAAAAATTGTCCTTATATCGTCTCTTTGTGGAGAAATCAATGACGGTATTGACTTCAAACAGTTCATTTAAGACATATTTAAGAAATATTCAAAAACAAAAAAAATCAAATCTCATCCAAACTATATAACTCCATAAACCTCAACGTGTAACAATTCACACAGAAGAAGAAAAAAAACCACCTTTTTTTCCCACACTAAGAAATCCTTGCGTTTAAATAATTCAGGAATAATTTTCAGAATGAGAAAGGTTCTTTATGCACTCGTTGGAAAGGCACAGTCAGTAGGCACGCTCTATATTGTGCATCCCTCGCGTGATACGCCGGACTCTCGCATAAAGCGGATATCGTCTGCCCGAGAACCGGCAAAATATGATCCTCCGGGCATTCTCCGGTTACGTTCTAGAATGACTACACTAGGTCCAATTATTTCGATCATTTTAACGAGCAGAAATGCAGACAAATCGATGCCAGATTTCGTGATGCTACATCTACTTCCACGAGTCGAAACTGAATTCGAAGTTCTAACTTTTTCTTACGAAAAGAAAACTTAAAAAAACTGCTTCTTACACGATCAGAAATATGACTGAAAATCCGCTAAACCACTAGGTAACTAATATACTTGCCAGTGCTTTCAATCTTCAAATCCTCAACGGCATATTATTAAACTCATGGATCCGCGATCAGAGGAGCTCGTGGCCCACTGGTTGTCCGGACTCGGCCTGCCGGATTACCTGCAGTCCTTCATCGATAACGGCTACGACGACCTTGCCGTTTGTCAGGAAATTGGAGCAGACGATT
>JAJTWR010000481.1:925000-930000 GCA_021613335.1 Whitmania pigra
AGGACGGAAGTGACGTCATGCGCATGTCTGCAAATCATCATCCGCCGGATGTTTTGGCTGACCATCCGACCTATCATAATTACCGGCGTCTGTATCATCATCAGCATCAGCATCATCAACCCATTCAGCGACACATTCACGGGCATCATCATCATCATCGTCATGGCGACGATGACGTCATAGGAATCTATCGATGCCCCCTGTGTTCCGTGCGCAAATCCAGGAGCCTCCACCTGGCCGCACCGAGGGGTGACGGGGTTAACCACACTCCACCCTCGAGGATGGAATGGGACTCCACAGAGGAACTGAAAACGCTCAAATTTCTCAAGCAATGTACCGCCGAAAGGTTGAAGGTAAGAGGAGTCAACAGCAGGTGCTAGTAGGTTATGATGATGATGATGTTGCTGATGATGACAATGACGATGATGGTGATGATGATTATGGTGGGGCGATGATGCATTCTTCTCTTATTTATTCATTAGTGTCTCAATTCTCTGCTACCTTGCCAGGACTAAAACGCAATAATGTGTTAAACATAAGTTACAATAAAAATATTCTAAATTGATATTAAATTATAATCATAAATTAAAATTATTCTAAATTGATATTAAATTATAATCATAAATTAAAATTATTCTAAATTGATATTAAATTATAATCATAAATTAAAATTATTCTAAATTGATATTAAATTATAATCATAAATTAAAATTATTCTAAATTGATATTAAATTATAATCATAAATTAAAATTATTCTAAATTGATATTAAATTATAATCATAAATTAAAATTCATTCTAAATTCTTACAACTAAATCCGCTTACCACACCCGGTGATTTGATCCAGGCTCCGAATTCACGAATGCTAAGGGCCCAGGATGATCTACGAGCGTTCGTCGGCGACACCAGCTTCATCAACCACAGTCGACAAACGCCAGTGGCTCCCGACTGCGTGCCGCCGTCTTACCAGAAGCTTGCCTACAGTCCTCACTTTGCTTTTCACTCTCTCTACCAGCAGTATCATTATCATCATCGGCGCCAAAATTCACTTCCGTCGTCGTCGTCATCGTCATGCGACGGTTGGAATGACGTAAAGAGCGACTCGAGGTCATTCCAGGGTCAGGGGTCAGGCACGTTGGCTGACCTTTTCAAGAGGATTGGACTCCAGGTATAATTTTATTTTAAATTTATTCAAAGTATATTGCATTAACAATGAATAATAATATTTATTATTATATGCTATATTTATTATGACATTATTATTATTTATGTAGTACATAAAATATTTTGTAATGCAAGTATTGAAAATTACTAAACTAGAACGAGATTATTACAAATTAATTAAATAGAATTACAGAAAATTCTATTAAATATTTAGAATTACAGTTACACAACTATGGTCACGATCAAGCGATATCACAGGGACCATCTGCTGGACGTATTTCTGAAACGCGCCCTTAATTTTTAATCACCAATTTTAACTGCCCCTAACTTGTACTTAATGTCATTATATCCTTCGTAAATTGATTATTAATTCATTCATGCTACGAACCAGCTTTTCTTCCAACCATTTATTTATCCATCCATCCATCCATCCATCCATCTATCCATCGATCCTTCCATCCTTCTATCCATCCATCCATCCATCCATCCATCCTTCCATCCTTCCATCCATCCATCCATCCATCCATCCATCCATCCATCCATCCATCCATCCATCCAACAGCATTTGACGGAAAAGTTTCTTGCTTGTGGCAAAAGCAGCCTGGATGAACTGATGGAGTTGAAAGGTGATGACCTCGTGAACCTCGGGGTCAAGGACGAACTGGACAGGGTCAAACTGTTGACAGTGGCTCAGTTTATGCTCGATTGTCGTCAGTATTTTGGTATATAAACGCACATTTATTTTACATTGTATTTATAATAATATGAATAATACTATTGAGCATTTATCTTTTTAATCATTACAAACATAAACAGTTTAAAATAATAGATTAAAGTAATTAAAAATGAGCCCGTGGTTTATTACGTCTGCTGTCAGAATTTTGGGAGAGCGTCAATGTTTTCAAATTTTTGAATCGACCTACTTCATTCTGATAGGTTCAGTTCAAACAATCGGGAGCCAATCAGCAACAGTTACGCTCTCACGTGACGTGTCTAGCCAAACTGCCAATGGGCGCGAAGAAAGCTGAGATGACGTCAACATTGTGGGGGAAATTAATTTTAAGAATTAATAAAGAATAGAATTAAAGAATATAAAAATTCAAAAAAAAATTGTTTATTTCTTAAAATATAAATTCATAAATTTATTTGAAATGTAAATTCAAAAATAAATAAAATTATTTTTTTTACCGCCGCTTCTGTTGGAGGATTCAGTTGTAAATTGAAACATGATTAGCTTTTATACTTGAAATTTCTTTTGTCGATTTGTTTTCAAATTTTCAATTTATTGAAAAAAAATTAAAAACAAAAATTGTTGAAAACTTTTGAATTTGATCGTAATTTTTGTTGTTATTGTTAATTATTATTATTATTATTATTATTATTATTATTATTTATTTGTTTTTTAATGTCATTTTGAACAAACTCCGTTGTTACCGCTTGGTGTTGCTTCTCGAATTGGTGAATTAAAAGATTACGTATTTAAATCTTTGTAAAATTTAAATATTTAATTCAAAATTGAATTCAATAATTACTTAAAAAAAATTAATGAAGCCATTTTAAATTACAAATAGTCACTGCTTAAATAAATCATTTCGCGCCAGTTTTAATTCGGTCACCCTCGCTCGCTTTTACCGTTTCTACCGCTGGACGGAACCATATTCGTAGGCAGACGACATGTTATTGGGCGGTTAGCGCTGTGAATGAATACATATATATATACTGGAAAGAGCATCGATGTAAATAAAAATAATATCGAACTATGTTGAAAAAATAAGCAATAAATAAATAATGAATAATAATAATAATAATTAATTAATTTATCATGTATTGTACATATTAGTGTACATATAATAGGATAATATCACAATAAAATTAGCAAAGATTTAAAATAATTATTTGTATATTTATATTTCGTTCAACGTCTTGTTGCAAAACATTCGATAGATGGCAGCACATGCGAATTAGTTACTTTACGTGTTGAGGTTTAACCCGTAGTTGGTGGTAGAGCCTTATTTTAGTTTTATTTCAGGAATGCATATATTTGAATATTTAATGAGGTCATTTTAAGGCATGCATGTATATGAATATTTAATGAAGTCATTATGAAGCATATATATATTTGGATATTTAATGAGGTCATTTTAAGGCATGCATATATTTGATTATTTAATAAAGTTATTTTGAGGTGTACAAACATTTGAATTTTTGATGACGTTATATCTTATGACAACCTTTGTTTAACTATTGTTACAACCCAATTAAGCAATGGCAGTTGTCATTAATAAAATTATTATTAAATCTTATATTAGTTTAACAACAATAGTGTGCCTTTCATCCACTGGTCAAACAATCCATCCACCCATCCATCTATTTCTTTATTTATTCTTCCATCAAACACCCATCCATCCGTCCATCCATCCATCATTTCGGACAATTTCCATCTCTTGGAACGACCTGGAAAATATACTTTAGTACCATTAAGTTTTCCGACCTCAGAAAGTAGAACCTACAATGGAAACACTTTCATTCCAGCTTCACTCCAGTCTTCCATCGTCACCTGTCGTCGTCTAACTCCAGCGGAAACACCTGCTCTGTAGGTGTCATAGGTCACGTGCCCTGGAATTGGAGTGAGAGATCGTAAAGAAGTGAACGAGGTGAGCTGGATGGAGGTGTCAAGTGAAACTGTTATTTTTTGTGCGACTCAATTTTAGGTTAAGTGACCTTTTTCTACTACTACTGTTGTTGTTGTTGAGGTTGTTGTTGATAATGTTGATGTTGTTGTTGATGGTAATGTTGATGTTGTTGTTGTTGATAATGTTGATGTTGTTGCTGATAATGTTGATGTTGTTGCTGATAATGTTGATGTTGTTGTTGATGATAATGTTGATGTTGTTGTTGCTATTGTTGATGTTGATGATGATGTTGTTGATGATGATGTGTTGCTGTTTTAAGAGATGAGATATTTCAGTAAGAATGTAAATGAACAGCGCAATGACGTATATATATATATATATGACTCTGATGACGTCATGATGACGATGACGATGAAGATTAGAAGACTACAAACGGTTAATCCCGGTCGAAGAAACAGGAACGATAATAATGACAGTAATGATGATGATGATGATGATGATGATGATGACGACGGTGATGACGATGACGATGACAATAATAATAATAATAATAATAATAATAATAATAATAATAATAATAATAATAATAATAATAATAATAATAATAATAATTAATAATAATAATAATAATAATAATAATAATAATAATAATAATAATAATAATAATAATAATAATAATAATAATAATAATATAATAATAATAATAATAATCATAATAATAATAATAATAATAAATAATAATAATAATAATAATAATAATAATAAGATAATAATAATAATTGTCATAATCATCATCATTATCGTCGCCATCATTATCATTTCTATAACCGCTATTGTAAATAAAATGATATTATTATTGTTGTTATTATTATCATTATTATTATTATTATTATTATTACAGTTATATCAGTTATAATTTTATTTTTGAAATTAGAAGTAGAATTGCGTAAATTTGGTCCTTATTATTCATACTTCATGAGGCTGCCTTCGAAATAACTCACGCTGTAGAGTCATGAATATTTGCTCAGGTTCATTAAGTGGCCGTGAAATTAATTTATTACTCTATAATTCGATTGTAATTACATAAAAATATTACCTTTTCGAAATTTATTATTTCGTTTTATTTTTTTTGTATATATATATTTATTATTATAAGAATTTATTTCCTCTGACTTTCGGAAACATTAAACAAACAAAGCATTG
>JAJTWR010000481.1:935000-937500 GCA_021613335.1 Whitmania pigra
TCGACCAATCAGACGTCAGCCTTACGAGGACCAATAGGATTCAAGCGCGCGTACAACCTTCATGTATGGCATACATTGGCACACGGTGCTAGCCCTATAAAAGCCAAGATCCCTGGCAGAGGAAATCTCAAATGAAGATTTTTTATTTCGAGCAGTTCAGAGAAGTAACTTTTGAGTAATTTTATGATTAACTCGAAATGAAATTCATTAAGAACATTGCTTTCCAAATGCGTTTAATAATTATTTAAATTATCGATAATTATTTAATAATCGTTTGTAATTATGATAAAGGAAAATTAAAATTAAATTTACAGTCAATAACAACAAACAGACACACAACCAACAGCACGTATAACCAATAACGCCGAACGCTCCGAATTCGTGATTCTGAAACATTAACATAAATAAATTATTCATTTAATTATTATAATAAATTATTAAACCGAAAGTTTTGTTCGAACGGAACCTTTCTTGCCCTATTCGAAAGAACTACCATGACAGAATCCAGCGGCGACAAGCGACTCTTGCGGCTGCGGCTGCTTGCAGTCGACGTTCTGTTGGTCGCTTCTCTTGTGTCGCCGTCATCGCCATCATCATCGTCGTCGTCGTCGTCATCGTTCAAAGTATTTCCTCAGCTCGGAGTTCAGGACAAAGATAGAGTAGGTCAGTTAGGTTGAATGATAGTGCTGGTGATAATGATGGCAGGTATGGTTATGATGATGGTGATGATGATGATGATGATGATTGATGATGATGATGATGATGATGATGATGATGATGATGATGATGATGTGATGATGATGATGATGATGATGATGATGATGATGATGATGATTGATGATGATGATGATGATGATGATGATGATGATGATGATGATGATGATAATGATAGCTGTGAGGATAACAACGACGATGGCTGATGACTCTTCAATACAAACGACAGAAGATGATTTTTGATTTCTTTTGATTTTTCAAAATAATTGTCAACAGTTCACGTGACTAAATTACGTTAGACTTATGATGATAATAATAATAATAATAATAATAATAATAATAATAATAATAATAATAATAAAATAATAATAATAATGATGATGATGATGATGATAATAATAATAATAATAATAATAATAATAATAATAATAATAATAATAATAATAATAATAATAATACATAATAATAATAATAATAATAATAATAATAATAATAATTCGACAATAATAAAGAAAATAATAATGACAATAACACTGGCCATAACAGCCAGTCCTAAGATCGGGCCATAAAGTGTACACTTAAAAATCTCCTTCTTGAGCCGGCTAATCCGAATTTCTTTCGTGTCCGAATGAATTCCTAAAAAGTAAGGAATTAATTCACTCGTGAATGCTCCGATGCATTGATCCATGCGTCTGTTGATGAATGACCTGTGAATTGAATGGCAGATGAATAAATGAATGAGATGTAGGATTGGTAAATAATGAAGAATGAGTGCGCAATTCACTGTTGTTGGTGGTCCAATGAATTATTGCATTAGAGAATGAATAAATGATTCATTCAACATAATAAATAAATAAATAAATGAATGAATGAATAAATGAATGAATGAACGAACGAATGAATGATTCATTCATCATAATAAATAAATGAATTAATGAATGAATGGTTGCATTCAGAGTAGGTGAATTCGTGCAAACACGAATGGACGAAGGGACGGACGAATGGACTTATGGATGCATGCATGCACACATGCATGGCTGAACCTACGGTGAGCAGTGACGAACATTGCAATTAGGTGCGGATTAGCTGGGGACCAACTTGATTGAGAAAGGAGACGATGGCTGAGTTGGAAAACCTTCTTGATTTTGAGTTGCCCCCCAAAAAAACAGCCTTCTTTGCGATTCAACTCGTCCAGTCTTACGATGAATCTCAGGATTTACTGGTCTTTGTTGCCGCCGCTGTTGTTGGTGATGGTGTTGTTGTTGTTGGTGGTGGTAGTGATAATGCTGGTGAATTGAAAATTGAGATTACGATGATGATGATGATGATGATGACGGCGATGATGATGATGATGATGATGATGATTACAATGTTGCTGCTGCTGATGATGATGCTGATGACTTAAAGCTGAGAAAAAATAATGTAGCGCGCCACAAGAGAATGGCACGCACCTTTCATCAATGTCGTCTGCTCGTGAAGGATCAACAATCACAAAAAGGCGCCAAATTGAAGTTGACGAAGCAAGTACATTTGAGATGCTTCTGAGGAACACTAGAAGAGAGTTGCTGAGAAAAATGATTTTATACACGGAAACAAAATATTATTTAAAATAAAATAAAGATATTATTTTTTTTTTATCAATTTGGCTCTCAATTGAACATGATATCTTTACTCTTGTGAATGATTCTTTCTTTTTGTTTCTGTCTATCTTTTCGTATCTCCTCATTCATTCACTCGTTCATTCAATCATTCATTCACTCATTCATACAATCATTCATTCACTCAT
>JAJTWR010000481.1:945000-970000 GCA_021613335.1 Whitmania pigra
CTGTTCACTCCTTCTCAATCCTGTTCACTCCTTCTCAATCCTGTTCACTCCTTCTCAATCAATCGCACTCCCTCTGGCCGGACACACACTCACATACACAATTTTCAATCCCAGCATTTTTCCTCATCTATCGGCTCTATGAAAGCGTATCCCCTGTAATCTCATGTGGTTTGTTTAAGCCTTGGTCAACTTAAGTATGCTCCTTGAATTGCATTTGCCTTGACAAGGGCGAACTCCTCACTTATTACATCCATAAACTATAATTATAATTATAATATTATTTTTAATATAATTAGTGGAGTTAATAATATTAATATTAAAACGGCTAAGAACATGAGTCCAGTTTTTTTTATTTCACAAGGACCTCCTTAAAGCGACATTTAGCAGACGAGTTGTGGCGCTGGCGGCAAAACTAGTTAGGAGCAGAATCACGTGCTCTTCTTCTCAAAGTTTATGATGACGATGACGATGACGATGACGATGATGATGACGATGACGATGACGATGACGATGATGATGATGATGACGATGATGATGATGATGATGATGATGATGATGATGATGATGATGATGATGATGATGATGATGATGATGATGATGATGATGATGATGATGATGATGATGATGATGATGATGATGATGATGATGATGATGATGATGATGATGATGGATGATGATGATGATGTGATGATGATGATGATGATGATGATGATGATGATGATGATTGATGATGATGATGAATTTGACGACGTCGATGATGTCGATGATGATTGTGATGCCGGTGACAATGACGATAAATAAAGAATATGAAGTCATGAATAAGACATGAGCGACCGACTGGGAATGTGTTGAGGATTAAGAAGAGGAATTGTCAGGAAACAACGATGGAAGTAGCCGAAGAGTCTATGCCATCCATCCATCATTCGCTCCCTCTATCATCCCGCCATCCATCACCGCATCCATTTATCATTCCATCCATCCATCATTTAATACACACGCTGTTTTATCTCGTGTTTCCGCGCGTTTCTCCCCAGGCTTTTTCTACCCATCCATCCGTACATCCATCCATCCATCCATCCATCCATCCGTACATCCATCCGTACATCTATCCATCCGTACATCCATCCATCCATCCATCCGTACATCCATCCATCCATCCATCCGTACATCCATCTATCCATCAGTCCCTCCTTCTATCCAAGCATTCATCAATCCATTTTTCCATCAATCAATTCGTCCACCCACCCACCCACCAATCCACCCATCCTTTCCGCCCGCCCATCGACCTATCAACCCAAAGTACACCAATTCATCCGGGCAGGGTCATTCAGCATTTTACAGGGTACCACCTCGTTCACCATTCCATCATCCAGTTGGTCCTTACACTCTTCCTCTTTCCAGAGGCGTCCCGATAACAAAGCGACTTCGTAGCGATACGATAAATCACAATCCGAGCCTTCTTTTCACTTCCGGAAGTAGCGGGTCATGTGACTAAAAGATTCTAAATAGCAAGGATAACAGGAAGTGATGCGGTTCCTTTTCATTTCTTTTATTTTCGCTCCTTTTTTTTTATTCCTCTTCTTCTTCTTCTTCTCGAACAGGTTGGTTTTCTTTATCGCTGATGAAATTAAACGTCCAACAATTTATCGGGTGTCTCCTCCCTTTGCCATTCTCCACCTTTTGTGTGTTTGTGTGTGTGTGGAGGGGGAGGTGGTGGGCTGATGGTTGCTTGGTAGGATGGATGAACGTTTGAATGGGGCTGTCGAACATTGCCAATCAATGTTTATAGAGTTTTTGTCACTAATTCCAAGTCCTTCATGCTTGCAGCCATTTATTAATTGATTTACTGATTGATTTATTTATTCATTCATTCATTCGTTCATTTATTGACTCTTTCATCCATTCGCTCCTTCATTCTCAATCCTGTAGGGCAGTCCATGCTTTGTATTCGATCCCTGTTTTTCGATGCTCCTATCACGAAATTTGGCAGAAATAAAACTGTCTCCAAGAGTCTTCTAGATATGTTGGCGATGATGACGATGATGATGAAGAAGATGGTGATGATGAAGATGGTGATGATGAAGATGGTGATGATGATGATTCAAGTTTAATAATTAATTTAAATGATCAGTTTGGTAAAACGTGATGAAAAATAGGAAATGCTTTTGTTCTACTCTCGTTATGCATGGCTTCGTCACCTTTGTTAAATTATGCAGAAATATTTTTTTTTCAAATTGCCTTTTATTCCGCAGCGAATGTCAATTTATGTAGCGCATAATAAATGATTAACATTTTGCTGTTAAACGGCTGTTTCTCCAGTCATTGTCATCATCATCATCGTCATAGTCATCGTCATAGTCATCGTCATCGTCATCATCGTCATCATCATCATCACCATCATCATCATCATCGACGACATGTCCGCGGAGATCCAAGGTTGACGTGCAAGTCAAATGTAGCTTCCTGTTCAAAGCGGAAGTTAATGTATATGACGTTTTCCATTTCCAGGACTTGCACCGAAGGACCAGGTAACCCTACGGATGAACCCTTGACTGAAGAGGGGAAGGGTGGATTACCGGATGGGTAGATGGATGGATGGCTGGGTTACGTATTAGGTGGATGGATTACTAGATGGATAAACGGATGGATTGCTGGAAGGGTTCAGGGATGAGTGGCTTAATTATTGGATGAGAGGATGTTTGTGTTGATAGATGGATGTTTGTGTGGATGGATGGAGGGATGGATGGATGGATGGATGGATGGATGGATGGATGGATGGATGGATGGATGAATTGATGGGTAGACGGATTCCATTCCCTGATCAATAAGTATTCACCGGTATTGTAAATACCTGTGATGCTGTTTAGATTTTTTTTAAACCTCCAGTTATAAAACATTGAAAAAGAAATCTTTACAATCACTACACTTGTTCTCTATACCCGCATTTTTAGTATCATAAATCAACCTCAAAGCCAGGCTGACAAATCTTCTAATTTCCTTTCTGAGTCCTCGCTAACTCCTTTCTCCCCACCCAAACCCTTTCCAGTCTAAGAATAGAAAAAAAAAAGAGCACAAACTGCTTTTCCAAAACGTGGGGATCCAGCCGTCTAGCGGCCTATTGCGCTCCCCTTAATGTAGACAAATTGTGACGCGGATTTAATCCAGTCCGGGAGGGGACGGGAACAAATTGGAAGTTTTCCATAATACGCTCGGAAGAGTCGGTCGGCATTAGCGGACGTTCTTGTACTGGCCTTTGGAAAATTGCAAGCCCGGAGGAAGTGGACCAACAATGGTAATAATGAAATAAAAGGAAAAACAAAAAAAAGACAAAAACTACAATGACAAACTACAAACTATTCTCCTAGAGAGGAGTGAAAGAAGAAATCAGAAGTGGTGAGTGAGTGAGTGAGTGAATGAGTGAGTGAGTGAGTGAGTGAGTGAGTGAGTGAGTGAGTGAGTGAGTGAGTGAGTGAGTGAGTGAGTGAGTGAGTGAGTGAGTGAGTGAGTGAGTGAGTGAGTGAGTGAGGAGTGAGTGAGTGAGTGAGTGAGTGAGTGAGTGTGAGTGAGTGAGTGAGTGAGTGAGTGAGTGGAGTGAGTGAGTGAGTGAGTGAGTGAGTGAGTGAGTGAGTGAGTGAGTGAGTGAGTGAGTGAGTGAGTGAGTGAGTGAGTGAGTGAGTGAGGTGAGTGAGTGAGTGAGTGAGTGAGTGAGTGAGTGAGTGAGTGAGTGAGTGAGTGCGTGAGTGAGTGAGTGAGTGAGTGAGTGAGTGAGTGATGAGTGAGTGAGTGAGTGAGTGAGTGAGTGAGTGAGTGAGTGAGTGAGTGAGTGAGTGAGTGAGTGAGTGAGTGAGTGAGTGTGAGTGAGTGAGTGAGTGAGTGAGTGAGTGAGTGAGCGAGTGAGTGGGCGAGCGAAAGAGAGCGACGAGAACTGAAAAGAGAAAAGTGCACACGCGAGAATGATTCCACAATCGAATTAATTGGATAGCAAATTTCTATCCACCCAAGAAGCAAACTAATGTGTTGCCAATCAGCGGGTAGCTCCGTTGGGTAGCGAATGGGGAGAGTGGAAACAAGCGCTACAATCACATACACAAACTCCGAAACAGTCCAAGCCGCAATAACTCAAGTGTCTGTAATGTACATCTACCTGGACGGCATAGTCAGTTGATAATGGGAGTAACAATTCCAATTAGAAGGAGACCTTTACCAGATAATCCAGAGCAAAGCTGAGGCCCATAATCTCAACTGTGCCATTAGCATTAGCTAAAAATGTCCGATTTCAGGACGCAGCGGGCGACTGTAGCGACTGTAACGACCGTAGTCGCAGTGAGTCAACATTAACATTTCAGGTTAATTAATTAACTCGTGCCTTAATGGCGTTATATGTAAATTAATCTAAAAATTAAATTAATCAATTTATAAATTAATTAATCTGATTGGCTAATTATTTAACTCGTGCCTTAATCGCGTTATTTGTAAATTAATCTAAAAAAATAAGTAATCAATTTATAAATTAATTAATTTGATTGACGATTTAATTAGCTAACTCAAACGATAACAGCAACAACGATGATGCCCTGCCCGCAGTAGGGATCGACGGTGTAAATAAAGGTCACTGCGGGTTCAAAGGTCACCGGCATAGTTTCTTTGCGAAATGGATACGGCACGTCGACAAGTTTTGACGTTTGTCACGCTTCATTGCTTTCTCCTTAAAAGGAAAATGAAACCTCGGAATTTCCATGAATGCATCATGAGTTCTTTCCCATTTTTTTCTATCGTAACCACAAGGACTTTTTTCTACATTCGGTTATTTGTAAATTTCAGTCGAGATTTCGGTTAGATTTTGGAGACTTTTTAATTTGAATATTTTCTTTCTTTTTATTTTTAGATTTTTATTGTTTTTACAATAACATTTGGACGTTGCCGTGTCAACTTTCGACTGCTTTGGGACTTTGAGTTGTGACAAAATTTAAAATCGATTTTATCCAGCCGGCCATCCATCAATCCATCATTCCAACGAGATATTTATTTTTCCAATATCCATCCATCCATCCTCTCATCTACCCGTCCACATGTCCACCAATCTATCCACCCATTTATCTACCCATCCACCCACCCATCGATCTCTCCATCCACCCAACTAGCCACTCAACTGGATCTCATCTTCATTTTGCGTTCCATCCATAGTCATAAATAATTAAGACTTGTTTCGTTGGACACGAAGCATTTCACAAAGTCATTCATCCCTGACTTAAGATGCGACGTCATGCAAAGATACCCTATTTTACTGCATTATGGAAATTCAATGGGAGGCCACTTCCCTCAACAGCAGGGGTACTGGGGTGTTTGTTAGAGAGCTAGGGGTGGGTACGCCACGGTAAAGGGGTATCGTAGTCAGGTCTGCCACTTATCGCCTGTTCTCCCTCTCGGCGACCCGAATAAGCCATGGTGGTATTATGTATGCAGTGGTCTTAGCGATAATACAAATGCTGATCTATTAGGATACCAAAATAATCTGGTTATCTTATTGGCTGAGACAAAGGAGAATATCAAAGATGATGGACGTTGGAGCCGTTGCGATCGTGGCGGTCAGTGTCGCTGGTGAGGTCGTTGTGGTAGCGGCGGCTTTAGTCAGAAGTTGAGATAAGTTTGTTTTTTTTTTTGTTTGAGAAGTGAAATTTGAGAAAACATTTTCCGTTTTTCTCTTTTGTTACAATCCACTGGAGTTGCAATTTCCATTGGGACTCTGGCATCCACCTCAGTATTTATGAGCCACGTTACCAGCTGCTACTCTCGGAGTCGTCCGACGATCTTGTCGCTGCGCCCGCGAGCGACAGCCGCAACTGATGTTCATGGAGATAGCATAAATCTAATGGTGCGCTCCAACCTTTAATCACGCCTTCAGTGAATTGTGAGCAAGAGTACAAATCTAGGCAGAGCATCTAAGACAAACGCGACGAACGCCTCGACTGCACGAGCGTCAACGACTGCGCGAGCGTCAACGACTTCTGAGGTCTTAGGAACGTCGTCCTATTGAAGAGATTTCCACAACCTGAAGATAAGCCAAAGAGTTACCCGGGTTCCAGGCATTAGTTTTATAGTTTCTTGTCAATATCTTTATGCAGGCTCCTTATCTGGAGGGAAATTGTGAGGCTCCAGCCGGGATGTATGGATGGATGGAGGTATGGGCGGATGGGTGAATGGATGGATGGATGGATGGATGAATGAAAAGATGAATGAAGGTATGAATGAGTGAATGAATGAATGAATGAATGAATGATGAATGATGGTTAACATAATCAGTGTAGCACAACCTCAGTTTGTCTTTAAAATTCGCCTTAAATAATGTAATTCATCTTGACACTAACAACAACAATAGTAGTACTATTAATATATTACAATAAAAGTTATTAATAATGATAACAACCATGACGTTGAACCTAAATTATGCAAATACTTTGCGATAAACTCGTCTGCGCATTTGGCGGCCTCATAGAGCAACTTGTTGTCATCACTGACATGCGTCCTTGTTGGACAAATCCCGTTATTTGTAAAATGGAATAATATATTTTTTAAATGTAAATAGTTACTTTTTTATTTAGAATTTTTTGTTCAATTTGGCTTTTTATCATTAAATTCATTTAAAATCATCATTTAAAGTGGATTTATTTTTTTTTAAATGTAATTAGTTATTTCTTTTGAATTGTTTTGTTCAATTTATCTTTTTGTCATTAAATTCTTCAAGTTGAATTCTTGCTGATAATGTTTTAGATTTAATTTTAATATATTAAATACTTTATTTCTTGAAATACGATATGTATTTTTGATGCAATTTGTTTATGCCAATATTATTTATTTCGCATTAATGATTACAATATGTTAATGCTATTATTTATTTGCTTAATTAATTTTAACAATATTCCCTCATTATATTCTTTTTTTTTTTGAAAGATGAAATGACGTCATGAAAGAAATCAAGATCGTCATCAAGATCGTCACCTATCATTACGTCATGTTGCTTCACACTGAATTTCAACGGCCATTTTACGATCAGAAAAAAAAATAACGAAAATAAGAGACACATTTTATCTTTGAATTTTGAACATTTTTAATCAAAAAAAATAAAAAATAAAAAACCAGAAAATTAAATTCTTTTTGAAAAAGAAATTAAAATATTTCTTTTCAACGACTTCCAAAACTTGTTCTGTCTGGATTGTATCCGCGGTGCCTGAATGAAGTGGTCTTGATTGTGATGGTCTCGAGACGGTCTTGAGAAGTCAAGCTTCGAGACCGAACGAGGATAATTCATTTGCCTGCAAGCATTGGATAATTTGAACTTGAACTATAAATCGATTAATCGATTAATTAATTAATTAATCACAATTTTATTTGTTTATTTATTTCTCATCGAACTGGTTCTGAAAAGAATTGATGCAAATTACATGCCTGTTGAATAATTGATTGCATCTCATTTGAAGGGAGCTTGATGTGTGGGCAAGAAATACTTCGAGAGTTGAATGCAGATATTGTCGCCATTGTAAACAAAAAATAAATATAAATAAATAATAATGTATTAATAATAAAATATTATTTATCAATAATATCGAACAACTGATTTTCTTGATTTCCTTTCTAACGATTAAGTAATGTTTATACTGCAATTTAAGATAAATTTGATTTCTTTTCTACAATACTTCATGTAATGAATTCATCATTTGTGTAAAACCTGTAAATGCATTTACCTGCCAACAGCCATCTATTAACGTAGCTATCTTGCAAGTGCTTTTAAATCCATCCATCCATCCATTCATCCGTCCGTCCGTCCATCCATCCATCCATCCATCCATCCATTCATCCATCCATCCATCCATCCATCCATCCATCCATCCATCCATCCGTCCGTTCGTCCGTCCGTCCGTCCATCCATCCATCCATCCATCCGTCCGTCCGTCCATCCATCCATCCATCCATCCATCCATCCACCCGTCCATCCATCCATCCATCCATCCATCCATCCATCCATCCATCCATCCATCCATCCAGCCATCCATCCATCATCCATCCATCCATCCAGCCATCCATCCATCCATCCATCCATCCATCCATCCATCCATCCATCCATCCATCCATCCATCCATCCATCCATCATCCATCCATCCATCCATCCATCCATCCATCCATCCAGCCATCCATCCATCCATCCATTCATCCATCCATCCATCCATCCATCCATCCATCCATCCATCCATCCATCCATCCATCCTCCATCCATCCATCCATCCATCCATCCATCCATCCATCCATCCATCCATCCATCCATCCAATCTTCATCGTCATCCTCCTCTTTTTTCCAGCATTCGGCGGCGACTTGAAGCGAGCGTCGTCGGTGTCGCTGAGCGGCAAGAAAACCTACCACAAGGTCGCCAACATCGGCGACAGGCAGGTACTCGAGTGTGACGTCAACTTCCCCAACTCCCAGGAGCATCTGCTCACCTGGAAGAGGGCGGATCAGGAGGTCCCCATCTATATCATCTTCAACGGCTACTCTCCTCACGTGGACGAGGGTGAGTGGTGTGAATGTACAGGGGTGAGGTATAGGGTTATGTGGGATAGGGATATGGATAGATGGATGGATGGATGGATGGATGGATGGATAGATAAGGATGGGAATGGATAGGGATAGGGTTTTATATATATAGGGGTAGGTTTAGAGGGTTTATTTATAAGTAGTTGGGTTAGAGAGATTATGTATAAATAATAGGGTTAAAGGGTAAGGGTTTTAGGGTGAATGTCTGAGTAGATGATGGGTGGGGAGCTGTGAAAGAATTTGAGTAGAACTTCGAGAGGCTGAGAATGGGCTTGTAAGTGGTTAGGATTTGTACGGAAGATTTTCGAAATGTGTGAGTTGGGAATTGGCCAGATGGGTGAGTGGGTGGGTAGACGTATGGATGGTCGGGTAATGGGTAGCCTAGGAGGACTCCTTAGTTCCGGTTGTATGGAAGCCGAATGATGAAAAGGCGGAAGAGAGAGAAAATAATGCACCCCACTCTGGGGAAAAGGGAGCTACATTGAATTAGGAACATATTGAGGTCTTCACTGAGAATGCAAATTAGGACCAGTGCGAGAAAAGTAGAGATAGAAAAAGAAAGTTTTCTGCCAAGTGGATGACTGATCGATTGAGCGAGCAGATGGATGAATGAATTGAATTGAATTGAATAAGGTTAACATAAAAGTGGAAATATATAAGTGAGACAGTGAGTGAGTGAGTGAGTGAGTGAGTGAGTGAGTGAGTGAGTGAGTGAGTGAGTGAGTGTGTGAGTGAGTGAGTGATTGGGTGAGTGAGTGAGTGAGTGTGTGAGTGAGTGAGTGAGTGAGTGAGTGAGTGAGTGAGTGAGTGATTGGGTGAGTGATTGGGTGAGTGAGTGAGTGAGTGAGTGAGTGAGTGAGTGAGTGAGTGAGTGAGTGAGTGAGTGAGTGAGTGAGTGAGTGAGTGAGTGAGTGAGTGAGTGAGTGAGTGAGTGAGTGAGTGAGTGAGTGAGTGAGTGAGTGAGTGAGTGAGTGAGTGAGTGAGTGAGTGAGTGATGAGTGAGTGAGTGAGTGAGTGAGTGAGTGAGTGAGTGAGTGAGTGAGTGAGTGAGTGAGTGAGTGAGTGAGTGAGTGAGTGAGTGAGTGAGTGAGTGAGTGAGTGAGTGAGTGAGTGAGTGAGTGAGTGAGTGAGTGAGTGAGTGAGTGAGTGAGTGAGTGAGTGAGTGAGTGAGTGAGTGAGTGAGTGAGTGAGTGAGTGAGTGAGTGAGTGGAGTGAGTGAGTGAGTGAGTGATTGAGTCAGTGAGTGAGTGAGTGGTATGTGGGTGAGTGAACACTTGATGAGGAACGTCATAAAAGGATGACTGAATAATTGATTTGAGATTTACTCCTGCTGATTGGGTCAGCGACTTGATTGAAATGATTGAGACTTCTTCATAAAGTAGCGAAGGAATGAGCATGTCAATCATTGAATGAGCGTCAGACGAACAACAGGATGAGTTTGGAGTGGAATGCAAACGACATTCAAAGCCGAACCCGTTTGGAAAACGATAATTCTTCGTAATTAAAAAGGATTAAACAGAATTTATGGCATTAATCTAACAAAATAATTTTATCCCGATTCCTTATTTCGTATTTTCAAAGTATTTTCTTTCTTTTCCATTCGTACTTGCTTTCATGAGAATGCTTGTTTCAACAACACAAAAAACCAATTAGTTATAATTCCCATTTCCAAGTTCTTTTCCAGGGATTGAAATTTGATTTCGGAGCAACTCAAAGACGATGATGAGGCTCATGAGTGGTTGAGAGTAGCAATTGAAATCTAATATTTTCATCCTCCCCTGGATCACTCACTCACTCACTCCTCACTCACTCACTCACTCACTCACTCACTCAGCAGTCACTCCTCACTCAGTCACTCACTCACTCAACTCTCACTTCACTCACTCACTCACTCACTCACTCACTCACTCACTCACTCACTCACTCACTCACTCACTCACTCACTCACTCCACTCACTCACTCACTCACTCACTCACTCACTCACTCACTCATCACACTCACTCATCACTCACTCACTCACTCACTCACTCACTCACTACTCACTCACTCACTCACTCACTCACTCACTCACTCACTCACTCACTCACTCACTCACTCACTCACTCACTCACTCACTCACTCACTCACTCACTCCACTCACTCACTCACTCACTCACTCGCTCACTCATTCATCCTCATATGACAGCCTACCAGGACAGGGTGAGGCTGGTCGAACAATCCTTCCTCGAGATCAGGGACATCAGACCCTCGGACGAGGGGTTTTTCCAGTGCACAGTTGGAATCATGGAAGAGGAGAAGGAACTGCTCATCAACGGAACTCTCAACTATCTCAGCGTCAATTGTGAGTCTTGATGATGATGAGGAGGATGATGACGATGGCGATGTTAGTAGGGGTGGTGATGATGGTGATGACGATGACGATTATTTTATATCCATGATATGTCAATGCCGACTGGTACTTCCTCTCTCTATTGTCACAGTCTTCCAATAGGAAGCTGAGGTTTCCACCACATGTAGCGAATGTTCGTCCTCATGGAATCGTGTTGGAAGTTCTTGGAAACAGACGTTTTTTTTGCGTCTTCACAATGTCACTTGTCACTTAAATTTCTTAAAGTTCTCTGTTGCTTATTAAAATACTTTACATTTTAAATGTTCAAAATGCGAAGTTTAAATTAATTTAGTCGAGAGTTTGTGTTTTTTTGTCTCTTGTTATTTGAGAAAATTAAAAAAATAATTAAATTCAAATATTTTTTTTTTAATATTCCGTTAATGTCTTTGCATAATTGATCTCCAATCCACTTGAACTTGTAATTAAATGCATTTTAATTATAACTATTATTATTATATTATTATTATTATTGTTGTTGTTGTTGTTGTTATAAAATATTTATTCAAAAACTGCTAATGCAAAGTCCATGTTCCCGTCATTTTGAATCAAGAGGCGCCAAATTTGCAGGCGCTTTTGAGGCATTTTTGATCGACTTTTCATAAAACAAAGACAGGATGAATATGTTTTGATGTCACTTGTTTCATTTATTTTAATTATGTTCTACAAGAATAATAATAAACTAAATTAATATGCAAGAATACATTTTCAATTAATTTAATTTCTTATTTCCTTGTTTAAAATCTCAATTCATAAGAAAATTGCCATTTGTCATTAGCTACGCCATTTTCTCTCAATCGTGCAATCAGAGGCATCTTGTCTGTCACGCAGGGTCGCCATGTTTTGTGACGCCCTGTGACGTCATCATTTTTCCCGTCACGTGATGTGAAGTAACTTTCGTAGTTCATTAATCTGCGATTTAGACGTTCATAATGACAATCGTAGTAATGATAATGATGATGATGATGATTATCACCACAAATGTTTGCAATAGTAATAAAGTAAGGATTTTTAATTTAATTTTTGCACTCGTTCACTCACTCACTCACTCACTCACTCACTCACTCATTCACTCACTCACTCACTCACTCACTCACTCACTCACTCACTCACTCACTCACTCACTCACTGCCAACTGGATCTCGCGTGATGTGCATATAGTCTAAGCCGATTTGAATATTTATTTCGACATAATTCTCTCCACAGCACAATGTTCCTTCATTTCCTGCTATTCCATCTAGTGGATTCATTGATTTTCACTCATTCATTCATTCGTTCGTTCGTTCGTTCGTTTTTTCGTTCGTTTTTTCGTTCATTCATTCATTCATTCATTCATTCATTCATTCATTCATTCATTCCTTCATTCATTCATTCATTCATTCATTCATTCATTCATTCATTCATTCATTCATCATTCATTCATTCATTCATTCATCATTCATTCATTCATTCATTCATTCATTCATTCATTCATTCATTCATTCGTTCGTTCGTTCGTTCGTTCGTTCGTTCGTTCGTTCGTTCGTTCATTCGTTCGTTCGTTCGTTCGTTCGTTCGTTCGTTCGTGCTTTCGTTCGTTCGTTCATTTGTTCGTTCGTGTGTTCATTCATTCATTCATTCTTGTAATCATTCATTCACCTGCACGGACAGTCGGTCTCTCAGCAGTAATCCATCTTCATCGTCCATCATCACCCTTCGTCTTCAATAATCCGTCACTCCTTGTCCTTGGCTCAGGAGTGAAGAATTCGAGGAGTGCCAATCCGAGGAGGAGTAAAAGAGTGCCTCACTTTCTGCCTCCAAAACGCCGGGCATCGGTCACATCAAGAATCATTTCTTCTTTCATTATCCGCTTCAGTCATCCATTCATCTAAAAAAAAATAATTTTTTTTGGGGGGGGATGGTGGGGTGGGTGGATGGGCGGAGGAGCATTTTCGGGCAGAAAAAAAAAACATGCAGCTGGGCGTGGCTTAGCTTTTGTTTGTTGCCACCACATCAGATGAGTGGTTGGGTAGATGGATGAAATTGGTGGCCGGATGGATGGATGGGTGAGTGAATAAGATGAGAGTTTGGTTGACAAATGAAAGGATGAATGGGTAGATGAATGACTGGATGGGTAAATAATGTGACTGGGTGGATAGATGGCTATGTAAATAATATGCATGAATGGCTGGATGGATGAATGAAAGGGCGAATTGATGGGTGAATGAGTGATTGAATACTTTTGATTTGATGGATAGAGAAATGAAGTGGGTGGATAGATAGGGTGGATCGGAATGTCAATGACAGCTAAAAATTGGATGAAGGAAATGGTAGAGGAATGATCGATTGCTAGTATAAAAAAGATTCGACTTGGGTGGGCAGTTGGGGTGAATGGATGGGGTGAATAGGTGAGTTGGTGAATGGCTGGGTGAGTGACTTTTACTGGAGGGTTTGCGTGAATAATGATGACCTCTTTATTTGCAAGACCACCCAAGCAATCCACCATTGCAATGCTTATGTTTGCTGGTGCAAACAGTAAATACTCCAACTACTTGTACTGAACTCACTTTAAGAAACGCGAACTTCATCGTCGTCGTCGTCATCATCCTCATCATCGTCATCGTCATCGTCATCGTCGTCGTCGTCGTCGTCGTCATCATCATCATCATCATCATCGTGAGTTCATTGATATCCCGCCAGCAACTGGTGTGACAGCCTCTCACAAATCTCATGATCTCACTCATTCCTAATTAATTATTCATGACCTTCATAATTCATAATGACCTTCCTAGTAACGACCTGTTTCCCTATCTATAAATAGACATTAAAATGCATCCGTGACGTCACAATAAGCATCCTTATCGTTGCAGAGAACCTTAGCGATGATGATAATGATGGTGATGGCGACGGTTATGGTGATGATTATGCTGCTGCTGCTGATGATGATGATGGCGCTAATGATGGTTATACTTCTGATGCTAATGATGATAAATGCCCCTGTTGCGCATGCTCACGGCGTTAAATGAATGAAAATAATATTGAAAAGATGACGGTGATGATGGTGATCGAGGTGATGATGATGATGATGATAACGATAGGACGGAAATCCCCAGGCGTCTAAAGCTGACAATTGATCGAAATGTTCTGAGCGAAAAGCTTAAAATATCATCGAATTAAAACGCTTCAAAAATTTCACTTCAAGGAAATTATTGGAATAATAATCACGTTCGATTATTATTTTTATTCTGATGAAATTCCAGGAATAAAATTATTTGAAATAAGATGGCTAAATTTCCATTTCATATTCGTGATGATGATGATGATGATAATGATGATGATGATGATGATGATGATGATGATGATGGTGATGATGATGATGATGATGATGATGATGATGATGATGATGATGATGATGATGATGATGATGATGATGATGATGATGATGATGATGATGATGATGATGATGATGATGATGATGATGTGATGATGATGATGATGATGATGATGATGATATGATGATGATGATGATGATGATGATGATGATGATGATGATGATGATGATGATGATGATGATGATGATGATGATGATGATGATGGCGATGGCGATGGCGATGATGATGGCGATGATGGTGACAATGACGATGACGATGATAATGATGATGGCTATGATGGTGATGACTTTGCTGTGGTAAAGATGAAAATCGAGTTGTCCCTTTAAAAAAGTCCTATAAATGACGGATGATACAACCATTTCCGAACATTCAACTCAATCACCCACCCAATTATTCATTCACTCACTCTCCCATCCGCCTACCATCCATCCATCCATCCATCCATCCATCCATCCATCCATCCATCCATCCATCCATCCATCCATCCACCCATCCACCTTCTTATATCGTCAGACCACACGGAAAGATTTTACGAGTGCAACGGGAAATCAGTTATCTCCAGGAAATATTTCCTATTGAGCCTCGGCGACATCTTCGTCATCCTCATCATTATCAGCAGCAGCAGCCGGAATAATAAGAGGAAAATTTTCTAATTTCAATCAATTACGGAAATCGAATAAAAGTAATCACAATACATAAATACGTAATTAAATAAATGACTAATTAAATGAATAAAAAATTATTCAATAATAAGCAGCAGATAAATAAATAAATAAATAAATAAATTATTAAATAACAAATAAATAGATGATCAAACAAATAATTTCTCAAAGTTATCCAATATTTTTCTGTCGGATCATGTCGCTTTTTCAATTTGATGATTGGTTATCATTGTCGCCATCCTCATCATCATCCTCATCAACGTCATCATCATCATCACCATCATCATCATCGTCATCGTTATCGTCATCGTCATCATCATCATCATTTAGCTGTTGGGTAATCGAATCACACAACATGAAAATGAGAATTTCATGCTATCTATCTGCGCAGCCTGGGGGTAGTTAGAGATTAAATGAGGATGGAACGCCGGGTCGGTGGGTAGATGGGTGGGTGGTTGATTTGATGGGTAGATGGTGAGGTTGTTGGATTAATGGATGAGTGGATGTTTACTATTTAACTTGAAGAATAATTAATTAATTCCTTGGAACATTAAGATAGCTTTGATAATGGCGATGATGATGATTGCGACAATGATGATGGCAATGACGATGATGGTGATGATATTTTCTCCAATGTGGATATTTATGAGAGCAAAATGCTGCGTTATTGCAGGGAATTAATGACTCGGTAATTGACGCACCGCTTGGTTCCTGGGAGTAAAAATTGAAAGATTTCAGTGAGTGAGTGAGTGAGTGAGTGAGTGAGTGAGTGAGAGTGAGTGAGTGAGTGAGTGAGTGAGTGAGTGAGTGAGTGAGTGAGTGAGTGAGTGAGTGAGTGAGTGAGTGAGTGAGTGAGTGAGTGAGTGAGTGAGTGAGTGAGTGAGTGAGGAGTGAGTGAGTGAGTGAGTGAGTGAGTGAGTGAGTGAGTGAGAGTGAGTGAGTGAGTGAGTGAGTGAGTGAGTGAGTGAGTGAGTGAGTGAGTGAGTGAGTGAGTGAGTGAGTGAGTGAGTGAGGAGTGAGTGAGTGAGTGAGTGAGTGAGTGAGTGAGTGAGTGAGTGAGTGAGTGAGTAGTGAGTGAGTGAGTGAGTGACTGAGTGAGTGAGTGAATGTGTTTTGTTGGTGTAAACTTAAAAGTTTTTGAAATAGTTTAGTTGTTCTCTTTTTAATTATTCAATTTCAACGTGTTTGCATTCTTAAAAAGGTAAAATTTTAAATTCTGGCAGAATTCATTTTCTAGTTTTATTTTGTTTTGAATTTCGACTTTAGTTTTCTATATATATTACTTCAAATAATTTTATTTCATCATTTTCTCTATCGTCATCATCATTATCATCATCATCATCGTCATCGAATACATCATCATTATCAATAAAAAAAAAGCATATCCTTTTACCGACATGAAATATTCCATTTCATAGATTTTCGTTTATTAAATTTGATTTTTAATTTATTTATATCAATTTTCTCTTGCAAAATAAAGCAATACGAAACAAAATGAATCTGATAAAAATTGTCGAACTTAATTTATCTTTTATCTTTCCCGCCCTGTTCCTTGGCAACCATCAACCAATCACAGAACGCTATACTCCTGAGTGGAACCAACTGCCCCTTTGCCGATAGAAACGTTTTGAGGGCACTAATGAATTTTTTCCCCATTGTGGGATTTGAACTCTAGAATTATCGACTGGCTCTGGACATTTGAGACTGGCAGTTCTCAATAATGGGCGGCGAATCAGCTTAGAGAAAGTTCAGGTCATCTTTGCGACTTCTTAAATTGGCTCAAATACCACGAGGGAGAAATCTATCCGCCACGGGCTGAGAAGGATAAAGGGACTGGTTAATGAAGATGGTACCCTAAGGACTCATCCGCGGGTTATAGGTTACAGCCCTCCTCCACTAGCTTGCAGCAGCAACTTGTGAATTGCTTGCACCCTTGGCTCGCATCTTCTGTGAAAATCAAACGAAAATAATATCTCGACAAAATCAGATCTTCTCAATTTTATCTTCTCACCCAGAGAGCCACCCACCCATTCGTTAGTCCGCCCTTTTCCCTGGGGGGCACTTTATGGTTCCGTAGCGAATTTGATGTGCTTTCAAATGTCTGATTAGTTGCAAGTTTATGATCTCAGTTCAAACGGCCATCATTGCTTGCTCTTGGCTCCTTCCTCTCTCGTTCTTGCTTCTTAACATCTCTCGATGGCTTGAGACTTTAAACTCTTATTCGAGGACAGTAGCATCCTTGCCTTATTCCTCCGCCCGTTTTGTCATTTTTTTATCCAGCCATTCGTAGAACTCGTAGTAACCTTCTCAATAAATGAATGAATGATTGATTGATTGATTGACTGATTGACTGATCGATTAGTTAATTCATTCCAAACCCCATACCTACTTTGTTCGATCACCATTTCCTACCCTGACCAGCCCCCAGTCTCAAACCCAACCACTCATTTCCAGCCCACCATCCACTCAGCGGCTCCCAATTCACCCATCCAGAATGGAATTTTGATGGTTGCGCCCATCATCTCAAGTCATCTCAGACTGCTGAAGCAAATAGCAAAGATCATACGTTTCCTTCAGCCCTTCTGTTTGCCGACCGGGAAGCGATTGCAGCCATTTGTAATCCTTCACTCGACTTACGGAGCTTCCGACTGCTGATGCTGCGGAAAAAAATGCAATCGTAACTTTCAATACTCCACTCGGGAAGTACGTAATGAGGTTTTATGACGTGGCACAGGAGTGGTGAGTGCCCGTGTCAAATCTATTCCTCCTCATCATCTTCGTTCCCATCATCACGTTTTTTCTTTTTTCTTTTTCTTCTTCTTCTTCTTCTATTATTATTATTATTATTAATTATTATTATTATTATTATTATTATTATTATTATTATTAATTATTATTATTATTAGTATTATTATTATTATTATTATTATTATTATTAGTATTATTATTATTATTATTATTATTATTATATTATTATTATTATTATTATTATTATTATTATTATTATTATTATTATTATTATATTATTATTATTATTATTATTATTATTATTATTATTATTATTATTATTATTATTATTATTATTATTATTATTATTATTATTATTATTATTATGATTATTATTATTATTATTATTATTATTATTCTTATTATTATTATTACTATTATTATTATTGTTATTATTTTTCCTTCATCCTACTAATCTGGAGTAAAGCATGCTCCTAAAGAAGATGAAATTCACAATAAAACGCGATTAATTTCACCTGGGTTTTGTTCTGAGCATTTCAAAGGAAAACTTCAAGAGTACGTTGAAAAACCTGATTGATTGATTGATTGATTGGTTGGTTGATTGGTTAGTTAGTTAGCTGATTGATCGATCTGTCGGTTGGTTGGTTGATTGATTCGTTGGTTAATTGGTTGATTGATTGGTCCGTCGATTGCTTGATTGATTGGATGGCTGATTCGGTTGGGTTGTTGCTTGAAAAATTGGTTAGCTAGAAAGTTGTTTAGCAAATAAAAACATTTAAAAGATTCGAATCTTGAAGGATCTGTTGCTCTAAGTGACGAATGATCTTTTATTGGTTTCTTAACAAAGGTTGAGTGAGTGTAACAACTAAACGTTGTGGATATTGGCTGGATGGTTGGTCGATCGATTGGTTGATTGCCTGATTGATTTGTTGATTGCCTGATTGATTGGTTGATTGCCTGATTGATTGGTTGATTGCCTGATTGATTTGTTGATTGCCTGATTGATTTGTTAATTGCCTGATTGATTGCTTGATTGCCTGATTGATTGCTTGATTGATTGGTTGGTTTGATTGATTGGTTTGATTGCTTGATTGCTTGATTGATTGGTTGGTTTGAGATTTCGTCGCTTCCGAGAAATACAGACAGTCTAAATTTCTGTCATTTTTTTTTGTTTCATGAAAGGATAATCCCTGGATTTACGAGCATTAATTCATCAAAATATTTTCAAACAGCGGTTATTGTCATTCGTTGTTGGAATTGGTGTTATTGCGTGGTTGTTCGTGAAAGTCATGATAATGATGATGGTGTCGATGGTGACACTACCTCTGTTCTTCTGTCAATCCATTCACCCATCCATCCACTCACCCATCCATCCATCCATCCATCCATCCGTCCGTCCATCCATCCATCCATCCATCCGTCCGTCCATCCATCCATCCATCCATCCATCCATCTATCCATCTATCCATCCACCCGTCCATCCATCCATCCATCCGTCCATCCATCCATCTATCCATCCATCCATCCATCTATCCATCCATCCATCCATCCATCCATCCATCCATCTATCCATCCATCCATCCATCCATCCATCCATCCATCCATCCATCTACCCACCCACTCATCTACCCACCCACTGCCAGTTTGCAGTTTCTCTTGTTGAGAAATCCAATCAATGAAATGTGGTTCTCATCTGCTAGACCGCGAGTTGAGGGGCGCCTGATAAACAATTATGGGTAGACGTGGAATGATGATGATGATGATGCGTTTAAGAATGATGATGATGACATTGATGACGATGACTATGTTGCCAAGAACTTATGAGTGTTGGCGACTACGACGACTGCAATAAATGATGATGATGATGATGATGACGAAGACGACGACGATGACGACGATGGCGGTGACGATGATGATGACGATGATTGGGCTCATCATCGTCGATGAAAAAAAAATATTGTGAATCTGAAATTTCGAAAGATTGAAATCTCTCGAAAAGTTCAAATTCCTCTCGACCAATCAAAATCCATCTCCACGGAAACGACAACCAGCCCATGACGTCATTCATTATTACACGTCATGTGACATCATCGTCATCATCATCATCATCATGAACAACGACGACATCGTCATCATCATCTTGAACAACGACGACATCATCATCATCATCATGAACAACGACGACATCGTAATCATCATCTTGAACAACGACAACATCGTCATCATCATCATGAACAACGACAACATCGTCATCATCATCATGAACAACGACAACATCGTCATCATCATCATGAACAACGACGACATCGTCATCACCATCTTGAACAACGACGACATCAATCATCATCATCATCATCATCATGAACAACGACGACATCGTCATCATCATCTTGAACAACGACGACATCGTCATCATCATCATGAACAACGACAACATCGTCATCACCATCTTGAACAACGACAACATCGTCATCATCATCTTGAACAACGACGACATCATCATCATCATCATCTTGAACAACAAGGACACATCGTCATCATCATCATGAACAACGACAACATCGTCATCATCATCATGAACAACGACAACATCGTCATCATCATCATAACAAACGACAACACGTCATCATCATCATGAACAACGACGACATCGTCATCACCATCTTGACAACGACGAGACATCATCATCATCATCATCATCATCATGAACAACGACGACATCGTCATCAATCATCTTGAACAACGACGACATCGTCATCATCATCATGAACAACGACAACATCGTCATCACCATCTTGAACAACGACAACATCGTCATCATCATCTTGAACAACGACGACATCATCATCATCATCATCTTGAACAACGACAACATCGTCATCATCATCATGAACAACGACAACATCGTCATCATCATCATGAACAACGACAACATCGTCATCATCATCATGAACAACGACAACATCGTCATCACCAAAGTCGTCATCAAATAATCACAAAGGCGTAGTTAATTTTTATAGCGCTCCATTTTATTACCATTTTGTTTATGAAAGCACGTCGTCATGAATTAACGTGAGAATGTACAAATTTGTGCAGCTTGAAAAATCATTTCAAATCGATTTGAAATGTTTAAATTCAATTTTGTAAGTTTTAAAAAAGCTTAGGATTGCTCAAAATTTGCTTTTTAATTGAATTGCGATTTAAAATTTGTTTTAAAAATGATTTGTTTGAGTTGAAAATTAATAATGAAAAATGGAAAAAATCTATTTACTGTTTTTTTTTTCAAATGAAAATTTTTCCGACCTACGAATGCAAACACTTCTTTCTTTCAAAAACAATTTATTTTCCAATAAGTCAAAAAGGAACAACAATAATATTTTGAATAATTTTTTGAATATTTCAATAGTTTTTTTATTTCAATAATAATTTTTTACCAAAATCACAATCAACATCATCATCATCATTACCATCACCATAGTCATCATCATTACCATCACCATAGTCATCATCATTACCATCACCATAGTCATCACCATCGCCATCGTCATCACCATCACCATAGTCATCATCATCGCCATCGTCATCACCATCACCATAGTCATCATCATTACCATCACCATAGTCATCACCTTATTCCTGAACAATCTTTTTCAAATTTTCAACCCAAGCACCACCAGTACTCACAGACGCCTCGCCCAGCTTCCTTGTGCATTCAGAGGGCGAAAGTTTGGACTTGTTCTGCGAGGCCACGGCCAGCCCTGAGCCCCTGTTGACGTGGCAGAAGAACCACAAGGACATCCAGGCTGTCGTTGCCAGGCAGATGGAAACGGATAGGGTCATCATTGGCATCAACAAGATACACTTCAAGTTGGTAACTGCAGTGGTTGCCATCGTCATCGTCATCGCCGTCATCATCATCATCAGCATCATCATCATCATCATCATCATCAATCATCATCATCATCATCATCATCATCATCATCATCATCACCATCATCATCATCATCATCATCATATCATCATCATCATCATCATCATCATCAGATCTCTGAAGAAATCAGACGGTGGCCTGTACAGTTGCACGTTCAAAAACATCGTCGGTCAAGTGACCCATGACCTGAAACTCATTATTGAAGGTAAGAAGTTGTTCAACTGTTTCGGCGGTTATTACGTTAGTAGGGTTTAATTAATTAATTAATTAAAGCTAATTTAAGTTAATTAATTTTATATTAATGATTATGAGATTATGATTGGACTGGTTGTTGTTTTGTGTTGAGAATTGGGTTGAATCGCAGAAATGGTTGATTGATTGACTAATTTTTTATTTATTGATTGATTTCATGATATGATTGAGTCATTAATTATTTAATTTGTTATGTTTGCGACAATATGTTCTGTTTTCAGGTTGTATGCTTTTGTATTTCGAGGTCTTCTTGTTTCGTTTTAAATAAATTGCTTTTACAACGATACTAAAAAAAAATGAATGAATGGATGGATGGATGGATGGATGGATGGATGAATGGATGGATGGATAGATGGATGGATGAATGGATGAATGGATGAATGGATGTATGGATTGATGGATGGATGAATGAATGTATGGATTGATGGATATATGGATTGATGGATGGATATATGGATTGATGGATGGATGTATGGATTGATGGATGGATGGATGAATGATTGAATGATTTTTGGAGATTTAAAATCATCGAAGCGACAAATTAAAAACTTCCCATCCATCCTCGAACTCATCCGCAGCTGTGAAGATACATCCCCATATAAATGCATACGAAAGTATGACGTCACTGTGACGTAGACACGTTGACTTGTGTGTCGCGTGTCTTGATTAATGATGTCATTCTATTGTAATTCACGATATAATATTACTATTTTGATGTAAAAATAAATTCAATGTTTTAATAATTATGAATTAATACATCAGTAATAAATAATAAATATTAATTTTCGACTTTATATTTAATTTTTATTTGAATTATTCAAAACTATCATGATATCTTTAATCGTCTGCCAGCTAAGATTAAATCAAATTGACGTTGGTTGAATTTAAACATTTTTAAAATATTTAGTTTTCAACATATAATTTTGAAATTTATTTTGTTAAATAAATTAATTTTTAATTTATTCGATTGAAATGTTAATTTTTAAAATATTCATTTTTCGTTTTAAAGTCTTCAATTACTTTCAACAAAATCTGAAAAAAATACTTTTTAATTATATCCATGGTATTCGTCAAGAAATTATTCATGACTATAATTAATATATAATAATTAACGTATCATAATTAATATATTATATTTAATTAGTATGTTATAATAAAAATTATGTAGTTTTGGATAGGTTTTTAGGAAATTAATTTATATCAATAAGTTACACATTTAATTAATATTATTTTTAATTAATGTTATGATTAATATATCAATATTATCAATGTTATTTTTATTTCTGTATCATATTTAATTATTTAATGCGTTGTTATTAATACAAATATGTTGTTTTTTGTCAATTTTGTTTTTATTAATTTTTTAATTATTTTATTTCGTTTAAATCCTGCGATGACAGAAGACTGAACGTGGATCACAGCGATTAAATGTTGACGCTGTGAAACACTAGTAAGTATCTGTCAAGTGGGATGATGACGACGACGATGACGATAAAGTTGACGATGACGACGATGATGACGATGACAATGATGACGGTGATGGCGGTAATGATGACGATGACGACGATGACGACGATGATGACGATGATGACGGTGATGGCGGTAATGATGACGATGACGACGATGATGACGACGATGATGACGATGACGATGATGACGGTGATGGCGGTAATGATGACGATGATAATGATGACGATGATGACGGTGACAATGCCGATGATGATCCTTACGATTGCTAAGGCGAAGCTTTAGATGAGGAATTATTTTGTTGGAAAACTTAAATTTTAAATTTATATCGTTAGAGAATTCAGAAGCAACAAAGGAATGAAACTGGAATCCTTTGAATTAAATCGCATTATTCATTATAATCTTTTCTTCTTTATTCCTCCACCTATCCACAACCAATACATCCACCCATCCACCTATCCATCTACTGACGCACAACCAATATACCCACCCATCCATCTACCCATCAACGCACTCATCCATCTACCCATCAATCCACTCATCTATCTACCCACTCATTCCTCCACCCACCCGTCCAATAACCTATCCGACTACCTACCCACCCATTCACCCAGCCAGTACGACCTTGTCAAGCCTAAAATTTCCTCCTTTTTCACTCACTTATTCATTCCTTTGTAAGCCTTTAGATCCATCCACTCACTCATCCACAAAATCTTGGACGCCCATCCTTGGAGAATTTGTTCATTCAAACTCATCATCCATTTATTTATTCATTCATTCATCCATTCAGTCATTCCTCGATCCATTTACTACTGGCTACTCCACTTCTAATCTCCCCAATCTATCCACCCACTAATTCTCTATTGTCCCCAATCTACCCACCCATTCAGCATGTAGTCTCCCCAATCTACTCACCCATCCACCTGTCAGTTGTGACTAACGACTACGGTCATCACCATCAATCGAGAAGACCCCGTTTGCGATCTTTCATGGATTGTTCACCCGGATCAATGAAAAGTAACTAATGGTGGAAAACTTTGATGATGACGACGACGATGATGTCGGTGGTGGTGGCGATGATGACGATGATGATGATGATGATGATGATGATGATGATGATGATGATGGATGATGATGATGATGATGATGATGATGATGATGATGATGATGATGACGACGACGACGATGATGATGATGATGCTGATGATGATGATGATGATGATGATGATGATGATGATGATGATGATGATGATGATGATGATGATGATGATGATGATGTTGATGATGATGATGATTCCTGAATATGTATCGAACGCCCCACTGTTGAGCAAATGGATGCCTGCCCATCCATCAGTCGACCATCGCAACTGTCTGGCATTTGTAAAAATTTCTTGAGACGCCATTATTGCTTAGCTAAGTTGCTCTCCATGCATCCCCATGCATCCCCATGCATCCCCATGCATCCCCCCATGCGTCCTTATGTGATCCTTTCATGTGCGTTCAGACGAGTGGGTGGATGGGTGGTGTATTTTTGTTCGACTGTAAGGATGTTTAAGTATGTCTGCATGTCTCTGTATCGCTCAATTAGGTGATTTATA
>JAJTWR010000481.1:977500-982500 GCA_021613335.1 Whitmania pigra
TATGATCATCATCATCTTCTTCTTCATCACCATCATCATCATCTTCTTCTTCATCACCATCATCATCATCTTCATCACTTATTTATTGAAACAGGTGTCATCTTCCACCTAGGTAAAAGATCTTTAAAAAAAGGAAGAAAACGAAACCGACTGCCTTCAGGCTCGCATGGTTTTCCATTTTAATTGAGCGAAAGTGAAAGCAAGTTCCGCATGACTGGACCCAGTGACGCGTGTATTCACGGACGACTGAACCGATGTTCTTTAGCGGAGGACTTGAAAAATACAAATGGAAGACTACGTACTGCGTCCTGTCGTTCTTAATGATGATAATGATGATGATCATGATGATGATTATTATGATGACGACTACGACGATGGTGATGGCGATGATGATGATGATCATCATCATGATCAAGACTTTAATAATCACCTCAGTTCGGGCTGACGTCACCTAGCCTCTAAACAAATTCCATCTTGTCATTGGTGCTCAGTTGAGCGTGGATTTGAAATTAGTTTAAATTCGTCTGTATACGCTGGTGGGGAATTCTGCGCGTTCCAGCGATTGGACGTTTCAAAAAAAAGGGTGGCCGGTGGGTGGGGAGCCAATGGGTTTGTTCTGGTAGATGGGTGGGGAAAGGCTAATAGTATCATAATCATCACTGTCATAACGTCGTCGTCATCATCATCGTCATCCTAGTCACCCTCATCATTGTCATTGTCGTCACCATCATCATCATCATCAGGGTGGTTGGCTGGTCGGGTGACCGGTGGGTGAATAGCCAACGGGTTTGTTCTGGTAGATGGAAAGGCTAATAGTATCATAATCCTCAGTGTCATAACGTCGTCGTCATCATCATCATCATCGCCGTCGTTGTCGTCGTCGCATGGTCGCCGCCATCAATCGTTAACACATGGAAGAGTCGGGTTTTTCCAACTCGTCGTCATGGCGAAAGTTTCCATGGTTACTGATTTGGCGTCTGCGATTTTTTCATTCTACGATCCAATAAAGAAGCTGCTTTATGGGTCGGCCAGTTTACGAACAAAAGTCGGGGAATTTTCCGCCGGTCTCCATTCATTCGTCCATTCATCCTCGCATTCACCTTCCCAATCACCCACTCAATCAATCAATTCCTACAAGCATTCATCTTCCCAATCACCCACTCAATCAATCAATTCACCTTCCCAATCACCCACTCAATCAATCAATTCAAACAAGCATTCATCTTCCCAATCACCCACTCAATCAATCAATTCATACAAGCATTCATCTTCCCAATCACCTACTCAATCAATCAATTCATCCAAGCATTCATCCTCCTAATCACCCACTCAATCAATCAATTCATCCGTTCAATCGTATCAACCAGTTCTTCATTCCATTTGGCACTTACTCAATCTATTCATGTATCTGCTCATTCATTCACTCTTCCATTAATCTCTCACTCACTCTCTTACTAGTCACTCAATCATCCATCTATCTATTCAGTTATTAATTAATTCATTCATTCATTCATTCATCACTTGCTTATGTTTATCACCACCAATATCATCATCACCACCAGCAGCAACATCATCATCATCATCACCATGAAAACATGAAAAACTCCGCGTGACAAACCGGAAATAAACACAGACTCTATAAAAAGGTCAAGATTTGGGCAAGGTCGATCGAACGACCAATAAAATGCAATAAAAGTAATCACGTGCCGACCCGACCTCGATTTCGACCAATGGCAGATCTCCGCTGGCGTTTGTGATGACGTGGAGATGTGTTAATCATGTTTATCTCGAACCTCCGACAACCATTTCTTCGACTTGGAAAAAGGAGAGGATGACGACGAAGATGGCTCTAGAAAAGGAATGAGTAAAAAATGAAAGTGAGTAGGACTGAGTAGGTTAGGGTAGAATAGGGTAGACTAAAGGTAGCTAGGGTGGAATAGGGTAGACTAAAGATAGCTAGGGTGAAATAGGGTAGACTAAAGATAGCTAGGGTGGAATAGGGTAGACTAAAGATAGCTAGGGTGGAATAGGGTAGACTAAAGGTAACTAGGGTAGAATAGGGTAGACTAAAGGTAACTAGGGTAGAATATGGTAGACTAAAGGTAACTAGGGTAGAATAGGGTAGACTAAAGGTAGCTAGGGTAGAATAGGGTAGACTAAAGGTAGTTTGGGTAGGCAAGCTAAGGTCGTGAGGCTGCAGACAGTTCCATCAGCCGAGAAACCAGTCGGCCAACCACTTGAAAACAGCATGTACTCAATTATTTTTTCGCAAATATATATATTATTTTTATTTATTTTTATTTGTTTTTTTGCTTCTCTGCATTTTCTGAAAAGTCCTTCATTTCGGAGGATTTTTGTTTATAATTTTTTTTTAAAATTTTTTTTTATACAAAATATTGTCGAACAAATGAACATCTTTACTTGAGTTTAACCGATGTGATTGATGTTTGGCGGATGGTTTGTTCGCCATTGAAAGACATTTGTATTTTGTCGGAATAAATAAAATAAAATGAATTTTTATTGTTTGTCTCAAAAAATGATTGTGGTGATGATGACGATGATCTGTGATGTTGAATGTGATGAGGATGATGATGAATGTGATGATGATTATGATGAATGCGATGATGGTGCCAGTGGTGATGACGACGACGACGACGATGACAATGATGAATTACCTTTCATAGTAACAGTAATCACCGTGGCTGACCTAATTACCATCGTGGTTGCTGCATGGTAGTTACTCGAATGTTGTTGTCGTCGTTTCAATGATTGTTGATGTTGTTGTTGTTGTTGCTGTTGTTATGTTGCTGCCGTTGTTGTTGTGTTGTGTTGAGAGACTGAGTCACGTGGGCGTCGTAAAATTTCTCTCAAATTGTCGAGAAAAAGTCGACACGGATTTCTCCTTTCTTAATTTCTCCACCTTTCCTTCCTTCCTTCCATCCAGTGGAGAAAACCAGGGTGATACTGTAAGGATACATAATGCCATGCATGGAAATTCACCAGTAGAAGAATCGAAGGATTGAAGCAAATTAGAAGTACATTTGCTGAAATGCTCTGAAAGCTTTTATTAAGTTAACCAGTACATGCATGTATAATTTCCAAAATTGCAGATGGTTTCGGGATAAACCGGGGGTGTATTTTAAGGTCAATGAGGGTGAATTCATGCTTGAGGTGCATGTGAGGATGCATCGCAATTGGTGAATGATTTCGGGTCACGAAAAGCGAGAATGCAAAAACCGACGAAGTTTTCGACTTACGACGAGAAACTGCAATGAAAGCTAATCGGTGCTAATAACTGAGTGAGTGAGTGAGTAAGTGAGTGAGTGAGTGAGTGAGTGAGTGAGTGAGTGAGTGAGTGAGTGAGTAAGTGAGTGAGTGAGTGAGTGAGTGAGTGAGTGAGTGAGTGAGTGAGTGAGTGAGTGAGTGAGTGAGTGAGTGAGTGAGTGAGTGAGTGAGTGAGTGAGTGGAGTGAGTGAGTGAGTGAGTGAGTGAGTGAGTGAAATCAGTCATCAAAAGAGTAACATCTGCTGCCACTACTCCCCATTACCACTCAGAAGTACTCACGCCAAAATGCATTCGAGAAATCAAAATGGCGTCGCCAGCGACGTTTCGCCGAACGCCATTTTGTTGATTTATTCTTAGTTTTTTATTCCATTTCCTTTTCTCTCCTTGCGGAACTATTATATCTATGCACCAGACGGGCTATCATATCTATGCATCTATTCTGAACGCTGTGTCAGACTGCGAGGAGGTGTATCGTTGCCATTTATATGGTTATACAATCTATCTATTCACATTATTTACTACATTTTACTGAAATTAAAAGATCTTACTATTCCACAAGAACTGATTTGTTTAATTTCATGTAAATATATGCAATTTTACCAGCCAATCGTCATTTATAATTGTTAATTGGTTGACTCATTTACTTATTCATGGCTATTAAATTATTATAATCATCATAACCATAACCACAACCATCATCCTCAATAATATCATTTCATAGGCTTTAATGACATTGTTTCTTAGGATATAAATGAATTTAGGATGATGATGATGATGATGATGATGATGATGATGATGACGATGACGATGACGATGACGATGACGATGATGACGATGATGACGACGATGACGACGATGACGACGACGACGACGACGATGACGATGACGATGATGATGATGATGATGATGTTGATTGAGTAGTTGTTGGTGATAACGATCGTGATAATAATGATGGTGATATTGATGTTGTGCTTCCGTGTTTGCGTGTGGAATTCGTTTACAGATGCAATTCCTTTGCTCATCATCATCGCATTCATACATCAGTTTCTCCTAAAAATGTGCCATCTAACCTTCCTCTTATTCATCCATCCATCCATCCATCCATCCATCCATCCATCCATCCATCCATCCATCCATCCCAAAATTCCGTACAAGGTACCTTAATAAAAATGAACCAAGACCTCCCCGAGACCGGACATCAAGACATCAGTCCAACTATCAAGACCACCACGAGCCTTGGTACGAGTCCGAGACTCGAATCGATGTCGAAGCACTCGAGAAATATTCGCGCCAAAAGAAGATTCATTCGCTGGGCGATAAATCGTTCCATCGAAAGATTGCAAAGAACCGACAGAGATGAAACGGAAGTAAACACGGACGATAAAGTGACCATAGATAACAAACAGGGCCACATGTGATAAGGGAGACTTCGTGAAGTCTTTCAGCACGGCGGGAGACAATATAATTCTTTGGAAGGAAAGAACATGAATAGGCGAAGAACATTAATAAGCATAGAACATTAATGGAGAACAAAGACACAAAAACGCAAAATAAAAATAAAAAACATGGCGGAACCATTAATTTCGGTGAGGCATTTTGCGTGGAAATTAAGTTTTGACAAATTGCTGGAAAACGAAGAAGAAAAAGTACTAACTGTAAATAATAATAATAAAAATAATAATAATAATAATAATAATAATAATAATAATAATAAT
>JAJTWR010000481.1:987500-1007500 GCA_021613335.1 Whitmania pigra
TTAATTTCTAAAAACAATTACTGTCACAATTGCTAGTAAATTGAATTTCAAACAGCCAACGAAAAGACACCATCCTACAGACTGACCCATGTCCCTGGTCAAGGTCACGTGGTTCTGTCATGGTTACCGCCCTTCCATCATGATAGGGGACGCCATTTGTTTATATGGTCGGTTACCATGGGAGCGACCAATAAAGAAACGCGCGTTACGTAATTTCATTTCGGCGCACTTTATAATGTCGTCTGCTTTCTTTAGTTCGTTTGTTGTTTGTTTGTTTGTTGTTTGTTTGTTTGTTGCTTGGGGTTGTTTTGGGGAGAAGCTATCAAATGAGAAAACAATTCAATATTATACTTCCTTCATAATTTTATTTAAATAATAGCGGTATTAGTAATAATATCCTCGCAATTACACTTAATTCATATGATCATAATTCATCTAGTTAATAATTGTAACTTCATTTATATAGCGCCATATGCATAGCGTCAAAGGCGCTTCTTGCAACCATTTATATAGCGCTCTTTCCCAAAGGCACTGGCGGCAGTTTGCAGGCTGGGTTTGGAGCACGACACATTACGACTGTTGCCATTACCGCCGTATGCAGCAACGTAACCCATGCGGCTAACCTGCACGCCATGACAGTATTTTTCCAAAGTATTCAATAGTACATAAATAACCATTAAAATGAATAATGTATTATCAATATATGAATAAAATCCCGTTCAAATCAATACCAATTAAGGTACCAGTTGGTCGGAGGGAAGCAAGACTGGCAAGTCATGTCCCTATCAGGAGTCGAATCGAATTCTGTTCCTATTTACGGCCTCCAATCAAATACGACGTATCAATTTGTCTTGCACTCGACGACCAATAGCGGTCGTGAAATATTTCATCCTCATCCTCTATTGGTTCACACGGAACCAATCATGGGTGGGGAATCGTAAAGCTTTGAATTTATTGGTTAAATGTCTTTTAAATAAGTAAACATTGTGTGCTAATTCTAATAATTTCTAATAAATAATTATCTAATAATTGTATATAAAATATATTAATGCGTAATCGTGTGAATGAACAATTATTGGAATTTATGTAATTGCAGACGAGAAGTCATGGTCGGATGATTCAACCCGCGGTGATGGTCACGTGTCAAACGTACGTGATCCAGGTGAATCATCGTACATACGTGCTAACCTACTAATAATTTGATTACACATAAAAACTAGTAATTTCCATCTTTAGCCTTATTAATTTTATTAATATTCAAATCATATTCGATCCAACCAGACCAAGATTCAAATTACCGACCAAGTGATCCGAAGCTCCACCCCCCTACCAACTTGACAGCTTCCTATTGGTCACATTCTGGTATAAACATTACGTGGTCTCATCCACAGGACCAATCGGCTCCTGCTTATTATATAATAGAGTACAAGACAGTCGGAAAGTGGGTCAACTTGACCGAGAAACCAGTTTCCGGTCATCTGACGTCGTACCATTGGAGGACACCGTCACGTGGTACAATCTACCACTTCCGACTGGTGGGCGTCGATGGAACCATGACGCGTTTCAGCCAACCATCGCAAGAGTTTGCCGTGAAGACTTTTGCCGGTAAAATTATGCCAGGCGTTGTTGATGCTGATGATAATGATGATGACGATGACGACGACGATGACGATGACGATGACGATGATGACGATGACGATGATGACGATGACGATGACGATGACGATGACGATGACGATGACGATGACGATGACGTTGACGATGACGATGACGATGACGATGATGATGATGATGATGATGATGATGAAGATGACGATGATGATGATGATGATAATTGATTGATTGATTGATTGATTGATTGATTGATTGATTGATTGATTGTAGATCCCGACGACGCCAGCTATTGGCGTCCGAGCAGCAGCGTCGTCGTCGCCCTTGTCGCTCTTGTAGTCGGTTCGATCCTTGCCTTGTCAGTTCTCGTGTTCATTGTTAATTACGTGAGGAAGATAAGGAGGAAGAAGCGACTACCATATGGTAAATCTGGTGCATGATAATGATGATGGTGATGATGCTGATGACGATGACAATAATGATGATAATGATGATGATGATGATAATGATAGTGGCGATGATGATGGCGATAGTGATGGTAGTTATGATAGTGATGATAAGCGCGGTGATGCTAATGACGATAATGAAAACGACAACGATGTTACATTGACAGTGACAATATTAATGGCATATTTAATAAATAATTATGAAGGCATAAAGTAAATTCGTTGATAAATATTTTAAACAATCTTTACGACGCAAAATGAGACTAAGTCAAGCTGTGTGGACACGTCATTTCACGCCCGAATTCCCCTGGGGTTTCTTTGAAGCTCCATCATCATCATCATCATCATCATCATCATCACTGCGAACATTATCACCTACCAACCCCTTTACCTCAGCCACCACTATGATCATCACCAGGAGTTTGTCACCATCATCGAGATCACTATCATCATCGTCCTCCGTTGGCGCCATCCGTCTTAGTTCGGTCACGTGACCCGAATCCGTCCACTCCTCATTATGGATGAAACCACTGCTTTCGCGGTACACCTTTACCACAGGCCGATTTTGGATTTTAAAAAAAATTAAATTAAAAAAAAAATATTTAAAAATTTTTTTAAAATTACATTTCGTTTTGTGAACATATTTTGGTTTGAATCTGTCAATTTTGTGGTGACTGTGTGATGAGAAATTTTTTTTATTTAAATTGAAAAATTATCTTTTTTTATTTGTTTTTATTTTTATTATTCACCTATGTTTTTATAGTTATCGATAAATTCCTGATTAGACGATTAATAATGACATTTAGAAACTTAATTATGAATTCAGGATAATTAAAAAATTAATTGTGAATTAACGACAATTAGAAAGTTAATCATGAATTAATTATATTTATAAAGTTAATTACGGATTAATGATATTTATATAGCCAATTATGGATTAATAATATTTTTAAAGTTAAGTCTTCAAAGTACCTTTTGAATCCAATATTATGAATAACTAATTGATAATAAACATTCAAAATTCTGGATAACTAATTGATTAACATTTAAATGCCATGTAATTGTGTTTCGCTCATTTGGACTTGACCTATAACCACGCTAAATTCGACCTTTTGGCTTCAACCATGCCCCAACTAAGATCTAAAAAAAAGCACTTCTATTATTACTATTATTGAATTTCGTTAAAATATTGAATTTATTTTTTAATTATGACAAATGACAAATAATAATTAAATAATTTAATAATAAACGGTGTTTTTATGTAGTTAATTTATTATCATTTGTCACTTTATTTTAAAATGATATTACTTAACATTTGACAATTTAAAATCATTCAAAATCTACTGAGAGTTAATGAGAAATTATGAAAAATTAAATACTAAAAGCCAATTTAATTTATATCTTACAAAAAATACCCAAAAAATATGATTGGTTGAGCATTATGATCACGTGATGTTCATTTAGGTCACGTCAAATATTCAGGGGCCAATGAGACGACGAGAGAATCTAGGTTGGTTTGATATTTTGAATTTGAACATTTTTGGCATTTCTTTGATGATTCGAATAATTGTTATTTAGAAAACAATTAATATAAATTAAATTTATACACGATTGTTTCAAATTATAATTACAAAGTAGAATTTAGTATAAATAATTAGTTAAATATTGGCATATTCATATTATATTTATGGTTGTTGTTATTATAAAAACTGATATTTTAAATATTATTGTTATTATTTCAGCCCAAATTCTAACCTGAATTACAGTAAGTATTTAAAAATGTAGTTTTTTTTATAAATTATGCAATAATATTTGACTCCAATTTTGTAGGTCATATTTTTGTAAAAGTGAATTTATCTTTTAAAAATTAAAAAACAAATTAAGCAAATTACAGGATTCAACAAATCGAAATCAAACCTCATCATATATTAAAATATTTTTTCAAAGACGAATTTAAAAATAAAAAAAAAAAAAAAATAAAAATAAAATAAATAAATAAAATTAATCAAAAATAATCCTTAACTAAATCCAAACCCAGGCAGGCGGGCGTCATCTTCGGCAGCTTTCGCACCGATGATCTCGCTGTCGGCGTCACAGGCGTCGACGGCTTCGGCTGCACCGGCGACTCCGAGCGTCAAGCAGCATCGCCGGCTACACGAAGCAACGGTGGTCGCCAATACCCATCCCTTCGACCACAGCCGGCACGCGGCCGTCGGTCGCCCGGTCCTTCTCAACCACCGCTACCACCAAGACTTCAGCAGTCTCGACTGCGCCACTGCGCCTAGAAACGGCGCGTTCTTCTTGCAGAGCAAGGCTGTAGGTCTTGGAAATCAATCAGTAAGACAGAGTCCTGAGAAGAACCTCGTCGAGACTTTGATATGAGGTTTTGGACAGGTGTGTGTGTGTGCGCGTTTGTCGGAGTAACAGCTGACAGTCATGATGGTGATGGTGATGATGGTGATGATGAGGATGATGAGGATGATGGTGATTGCGATGGCAATCCTTGTCGATCGAGATTGTAATTATTTTGATCGTTACGATCACCAGACTGGGATTCACTTATTCGTTTATTACCAGCAATAAATTATGATAACTAATCTTTTATTAATAATATTGTTATTATTATTATTTATTATTGTTGTTACTGTTATTAATAAATTAAGATATCATTCACATTGCAGTCCTTGTTATTATTGTTGTTGTTGTTGTTCTTATTACCTTGTCTTGTTGTAGACATGCGCAGCAGTACTAACGGATTTTCTAAATTTAGCTCAATTTGCGATGCTGGAATTTCCCGTCATCGATATCATAATCACTTTCAGTTTATTGTTTCATCATAATTTCTTATATCATTGGTGATTGCTTTCATTACCATTCCGTCAATAATTATATTTAACCGATTAATATTATTTTGAAATTATTTATATTCATTTGAAGTTATTTGTAATTATTTACAATTATATTTATTGATTTGCTTAACTTGTTATAATCACCTTCATGAATGTAAATAAAAATTTACTTTCTCTTGAATTAAAATTTGTTCGAATTTACAAAAAAAAAAAAATCACTCGAAATCATTTTGAAATTCAAAGTAAAATTCCAAACAAGATTATTTCGAATAAAATCTTCGAGAACGAATCAGGGTCATGTCGACCATTTCAGAAGACGCGATTGGTCGGTCGATCGGCTTGAACTCTGCTGACCCAATTTTTGAACCGCCCCAATTCTGGACATCCGAATAGATTGAGGGCGGGAAATGGTCCGCCAGGCTGAGCGAAGATAGAGAAGCAGGTTTTATTACCGCATGGAATTGAAGTTGCTTCCTATTCGATGAAGACGTCTATGGTGATGATGATGACGATGATGATGACAACGATGATAATGATGATGATGATGATGGTGATGGAAATTATGATAATGATGTCGATGATGATAATGATGGTGAAATTTATGACGATGGATATCGAAGGAGCCAAAGTTTGTCATTAAAAATACGCGATTCCAAAAATTTGTTCAATAATTATGAAAAACAAATAATAATAATAATAATAATAATAATAATAAGAAGAAGAAGAATGATTACACAAATAATTATACATCCTACCTACGTGGTGTAAGTACATTGAAGTCAGCAGATTTTGAGGACACAAAAACTTGATACGTAACTTGATGTTCTTCAACAACTCATTTGAACACAAGTGCTGATTATGATTTATCATATGTATGTAAATAAATAAATAATAAATAATAATAATAATAATAATAATAATAATAACAATAACAATAATAATAATAATAATAATATAATAATAATAATAATAATAGCGCTACAATATTTAACCAGAACACGATTGTGAACTTGAAATTGGCGTCCATAAAAATACGAAAATATTTCCGACAACAATAGCAACACCGAAAACATCCAGTTGCAGAGTCGTATCAACAACGGCAATTATTCGATCGATTAATTATAACCTAATACAGGCGTAATTTAAATCATAATTAATGTCACGTGGAATTTTCATGAAATTCATTTTATTCGCCAGGGAGTTTTGCAGATTTATTTTCTGATCGCCAGATGCCAGGGTCGTCATGCAGATTTCGTCCTTGAACCCGGCAGAGGTGACACTACTCCAGGTCATCTCAGGCAACCCGTTGAACTTACGTACGGCAACCTTGCTCTTGTCCATGATCGATGACCTGGTATTGACCCTGCTCGGATTCATCGTCGACCTTTGAACTTTGTCGCCGCACACCAGGCGACCGTCCATTCGGCCGCTCGTGCCACTGGCGTGCCTCATCCGGCCGTCGGTAGAGCTCTTGTCGCGGCAGCAGCTGTTCCATCGACTGCAGATGACCTTGAGGGCCTCTCTGAATTTGGAGTTCATGAGGAAGTATACGATTGGGTTGAAGCAGATGTTGCTCATCGCCAGGAGGTGACAGGCCGTCCAGAAGATGACGATGTAGCGCCAGTTCCAGATTCTGAGGTCGTGGTCGCCGACGATTGTGACGACGTGGAGCGGCAGCCAGCAGATGGCGTAGATGATGACGACCGTGATCATCATGCGGATCATCTGCACGGATCAACGGTGATCGTGATGATGATGATGATGATGATGATGATGAAGGTGATGTCGGTTTTGATGATGATGATGACGATGACGACGTTGACTCACTCACTCACTCACTCACTCACTCACTCACTCACTCACTCACTCATTCAAATTCACTCGCTCGCTCGCTCATCAATCCACATTGAAAGACTAGACAATGCAAATTGATCGACGGTCGTCCAATCTCACTCATTCAGAGTTCAACGGGGTCATTTGTGCATTATTTTCACTAAATCCAACCATTCACCAATCGCCGTGTTATTCACAGTGTCTGGCATCATCTTACCATCATCATTTTTCAATCCTCCTTATTAACAATTTTCCATCGTGACGTCATCGTGCCATGGGAAGTTCAAATCTGCCTAGTTGCGCAACGGACTTTTGGACAAAATAAATAAATCATCATCATCATCATTCATCATCATCATCATCATCATCAATCATCATCATCATCATCATCATCATCATCATCATCATCATCATCATCATCATCATCATCATTCATCATCATCATCATCATCATCATTCATCAGCATCATCATCATCATCATCATCATCATCATCATCATCATCATCATCATCATCATATCATCATCATCATCATCATCATATCATCATCATCATCATCATCATCATCATCATCATCATCATCATCATCATCATCATCATCATCATTCATCATCATCATCATCATCATCATCATCATCATCATCATCATCATCATCATCATCATCATCATCATCATCATCATCAATCATCATCATCATCATCATTCATCATCATCATCATCATCATCATCATCATCATCATCATCATCATCATCATCATCATCATCCATCATCATCATCATCATCATCATCATCATCATCATCTCATCATCATCATCATCATCATCATCATCATCATCATCATCATCATCATCATCATCATCATCATCATCATCATCATCATCATCATCATCATCATCATCATCATCATCATCATCATCATCATCATCATCATCATCATCATCATCATCATCATCATCCATCATCATCATCATCATCATCATCATCATCATCATCATTCATCATCATCATCATCATCAGTAAATACCCAGCGTGTCCTGGGTGATGTCGAGGCTGTTGACTTAATACTTCCCACAGTACAATGGCAGCACATTGGATGGTTAGCAATAAATCAGGTTCGGATCAAAGCTTTGTTCCACGTGTCCCTCACGATGTCGGAGGAGGATGCGATAAATTTGCACCTATCAGTTGGTGGATGGCGGACAGATGGGTGGGTAGAAGAGATTAGATTAATGGGTTTTTTTTTAAAGTGTATAATCTTGTGAACGTGTGAATCAGCATCATCATTATCAGCATCAGCATCACAATCACAATCATCGTTTTCATCAAAAATTTAGAGAATAGAAAGAGAATTTCAAAGATTCATTTGGTACATGGAATGGTCGGGTAAGTCAATGAATATTGGTGAATGAATGGGTGAATGCTTGAATGAATGAAAGGGTGACTGATTGAATGAATGAATGGACTAGCGTACGAAGACGTGGGTGCATGCTCTGATGAACGGATTGGTGAATGGTTAAAAAATTTAAAACAGCTCAAAAGCCTTTTCAAATGAATCCAGAAAAATGGTTCGGATTGAATTAATTTTCACCTTTACAATCTTGTAACAATTTATCAATTTCTTGTCTCCTTTTTTTCTCTTAATTTCTTTAAAAGAAGATCATGTTTTTGTGAAATATTTTCAGAATTTCAAAACTAAGAAGAAAAGAAATAAAAAAGGCTGATGACCTCACGTAAAAGTTAACAAAAGACGTTCAATTAACTTTTAAAATAAATCAAAGAATAAATGAGTTAATTATAAAATGTTCGCAACGAACCGCAACAAAATCAAATCTTGGGTGCAAAAAATATGAACTTCAAAACGCCTCATTTCGTGGCTCAATGATTTCCGTGATTGCAGAAATTTAGCGAGTGGCGATTTCACTCTGAGTTTGACTTGGACATAATTGGGGATGATTTCCTCGGGCTCCCCTTAAACGTTCCTCACCTAGTCACCTATCAGTCCGTCCGTCTGTCAGTCCATCCATCCATCCATCCATCCATCCGTCCGTTCGTCCGTCCATCCATCCATCCATCCATCATCCATCCATCCATCCATCCATCCATCCATCCATCCATCCATCGTTTCTCTGCCCACTCAACCATTACTCAGGGGCCTCATTATGTGTTGTATTTTTTATATTCTGGACATTGATATTAAATGCTTTTCCAGGAATTTCTCTTGGAATTCAATTTTGGATTTTTGTCGAGTGCAATTGAGTATTCCAAAAAGTATCCACGTCAAGACATCCACTTGTCTCTACATCCATCCATCCGTCCATCCATCCATTCATCCATCCATCCATCCATCCGTCCGTCCATCTAAATCAGTTCCTCGATGATGTAATTGATAATTAAGAGATTTCCTCTGTCATCAAATCTAAGTCTTGTAATCTTTTTAAAAGTCCATGCTGAACCGACCTTAACTTAATCAACGTAAACGTCGTCGTCATTGCCATAATCATCATCCGCATCATCATCGTCATCGTCATCATCATCATCATCATCACCGTCATCATCATCGTCATCGTCATCATCATCATCATCGCCATAGTAATCATCAACGTCATCATCATCATCATCATCGCCATCGTCATCGTCATCATCATCATCATCGTCGTCGTCGTCCTCATCATCCAAGATAATTATACGGCATCCTCGTAAATATCAAAGGCTTTTGAAATGGTGAACGAGGCAATAATTGGTTTAGTGAATCGATTGGTTAAGTTTGAAAAAAATTTTGTTAACAATCTTTAAATTGGATTAATTTTTGTATTTTAATAAAAAAAATTTATCAAATCTAAAATTATTAATCAAATTATTTGAAATATTTTTTTTATATTTATAGTTTGATGTCTATTAATTTTCTGATAAACTCAAAAACATTAAAAACCATTAAAACCATCAATTGCATAATATTTTTAAAGAATTAAATTTATTTTTCTCGAAGATATTTATAATTAAAAAAAAAAAAAATCTTGCTCCCAACAACAATTTATATTTAGAATTAGAAAATTAAATCAACGCCATAGACCGCGAAACAGATGCACTTTTCCACAAATGTCCAACTGTTCAAACACACGCCCATCCATGACCGAGAAGAGGGGGGTACGATTAGATGGACCAAGTGCCCAAGGGCTCGTCAAATTTTTAGAGACCCAAATACAATACAATCATGATGTTTTGTTTGTTTGTTGTTGTTTTATTTTGCGTATAAATGGAAAAAAATTATCGAATTGTCATGATAAATGGAAACAAAATTTTCTGTCAGAACGTATTTGCACACGTACAAATGAGAGAGCCTATTTTAAGTATTGAAAGCCAGTCCGAGGGTGCGTTTAATCGATAACCGTGCATTTATATAGCGCCCGTAACCGACGCATCACGACTATAATTATATTATGTGCCATTATCGTCGTATGCAAGGAACGCCTTAAATTAAATGACAATCTACTGAAAATGATTGGAAGATTGAAGAAATAATAATAATAATAATAATAATAATATAACTATTATAATATAATATTATTATTATTATTATTATATAGATATAATTAATTATAACATAACATAAATAATATAATATAATAAATTAATAATATAATTTTTATGATTATCATCACCATTATTATTATCAATATTGTCACTATTATAATAATAATAATATTATAATTATATTTATTATGTTATTATTATATATTATATATTATGTATTATATATAAGAGTTTTCCTTCACTGGTGTCATTGATGTTTATTTGAACTGAAAACTACAGTTTCAAAAAATTATATTTTGATTTTGTATTTTCCTATTTATATTTCAAGTTTATTTATTTAGAGAAATTATTTTTTAATCAAATACTTAAAAGCAAACATTAAAGCCATAACAAATTAAAATATATAACTGATGTTAAAAATATATGATAATTGATATTAAATAATAACATAAAATATAAATATTGATATAAAGTGATGAAATACAATTACTTATATTATGTATTAAAACTGTAATAATTGATTTTAAATCATTTTTTTAAAATAACTTTATTTAACTTATGCGTTGCTTGTTCTAAATGCATTCCATATTGTTAAATAACATTATTATTAATAATTTATTGTTTGTGGTGATCGATCAGCCTTTGCAATAATACTAATTATTATTATTAAATACTTTATTATTTTATATTAATTATGTTATATTATAATTTGTAATATTATATTAATTAAACATTAATTATTTTATTTTATACAATTAAATTGCATTATATTAAATGCAGTAAAAAAATATTATTATTAAATGTTATTATTACGATATCAAATATTTATTCCGATATTTGTTCATCATTGTCTTTGACATTTAGATGGAATATTTGAGTTAATGGATGGATGGTTGGATGGATGGATGGATGGATGGTTGGATGGATGGATGGATGGATGGACGTGATTATGAGTAGATGGATGGGATGACAAATGGGTGGTTAAAAAACCCTAGCAGCCCACCAATACCCCACCTCGGACAACTGACTATTCGTCACATAAAATACGAACCTTGCAAATGATCGTCATTATAATTCATGAGCCCTTTGGACAATGAAATTGGATAGATGGTGAGTGGATAGTGGATGTATGATGGGTGTATGATGGGCGTATGATGGGTGGATAGTGGGCTAAGGTGGGTGTATGGTGGATGGATAGTGGGTGGATGATGGGTGGATAGTACGACAACAGTACGGTCAGTGACTATTAGAAATAACGTTCCACTCGATTGCTTATTTGCTCGGACTCATTTCACAATTGAAAAAGTTAAATTAGAAACAAAAAGAATAAAAAAACGGAAAATAAACTTAAATAAAAACTTATTTCAAGTGGCAAATGGTGACAGGAAATATTGGAATTTCGATTTCAAATTGAGGTTTTCCACTCAGCAATGAATTGGGAATTCCCACACCATAAACCGCTCGGAGAAGGGTATTTAAATATTTTGTTGCTGGCAGCTTCATCTCCCAAAGATCCTTGGAACCAAGAAATGATTTATTTTATTTTTGTTTTTGTTTTTTTTTTTGAGATTTTTCAAATAAAAAGTGAAGAAATTATTTAGATAATGAGTGAATAAATTATTTAGGTAAAAATTTAACAAATTATTTAAAGAAAAAGTGAAGAAATTATTTAGAAAAAAAAGTGAAGAAATTATTTTGAAAAAAAGTGAACAAATTATTTAGATAAAAATTTAACAAATTATTTAAATAAAAAATGAACAAATTATTTAAATAAATTTACCACTGACAAGTTTCGTAGAATTATTGGCGTTTATTAAAAACTGAACTCAAATAAATTGAATAATCTGGTTATGATCGATATTTTTTTATTAAATTCACAGTAATAATATAAATTAAATAAATAATAATATAAATAAATAGTAATATAAATAATATAATATAAAATAATATAAATTAAATAATAGTAAATTAAAAAATAAAAAATCCATCCATCCCTCCAAATCACACTTTGAACAAGCCACTCACGTACAATCGCATAATTACATTTATGCAGCTAACCATTAATTCTTTCGATCGCCCACTTAAACACTCAACTACTAATCCATCCATCAACCCATTCACCCATCCATCAACCTACTCACCCATCCATCCATCCACTCACCCATCCATCCACCCACTCACCCATCCATCCATCCACTCACCCATCCATCCATCCATCCACCCATCCATCCACCCACTCACCCATCCATCCACCCACTCACCCATCCATCCATCCACTCACCCATCCATCCATCCATCCACCCATCCATCCACCCACTCACCCATCCATCCACCCACTTACCCACCCATACAACCTCTCGAACACTCACTCGTTCTATTCTTACGGTTTGTTATCGACACTCGGTAAAATAAATAATTCGATTTAAAGTAAATAAGTCGATTTAAAATAAAAAAAAAAGAAAACTGAAATCTTCTAAAAAAAACGTTTGATCGATGGACCTCCGCCAGAGGAGTGGATCAGGAACTACTGATTCGAAGGCTGTCGCTTCGAATCCTGCCGAGGGAAGTTCATTCAAGCGAAAGATTCCGGTGCTGAATTAAAAAAACATTACTCAATAGGACGATCAATGCCTCACTCTGGATGAAGGATGAACTGAATAATAGAGGTATTAAGTGCAGAGTTTGCTGCAGACGAAGCTGTCGTCCGTGAAGGTTTCGTAGTTATTACGTCCGTGCCAGCCCGGGAAATGTGGAGTAACACGATACTGTTGTTACCACGGTTCAATGACTCCGAAGCCACGGGGCGCGGTTTGGGGCGCTACGTAAATTGATTCGTTATTGCACGTCTGCATCCCGTTCACTCACTCACTTCCTTCCTAGATGCCTATTGACCGTGACATTGTTATCGCCTTGATGATGATGAAGAGATGGTGATGATGAAGATGGTGATGAGGATGATGATGATGAAGATGGTGATGAGGATGATGAATGATGAAGATGGTGATGAGGATGATGATGATGAAGATGGTGATGAGGATGATGATGATGAAGATGGTGATGAGGATGATGATGATGAAGATGGTGATGAGGATGATGATGATGAAGATGGTGATGAGGAAGATGGTGATGAAAACATGTAGAAAAGGTGAATAGAATGTAAGTGATGAACTTGATATGATGAAGAACGTGTGATTGCAATATCAACACCGCCGCAACCATCATCATCATCATCATCATCACCCCCTTAAGCATCATCACATACCTTCTTCTTCCCTGTCTCCATCCTTCTATCCCTATCGTTGATTGCCTCGCCAGGTGTGCGTCTGATCCAGATGGCAATGGCGATCCTAGTGTAGGTAAAGGTGAGTATAGCCAGAGGAATCAGATTACTGGAAGAGCATGAGCAGGTTTGTAGGTGACCTTGAAATCCAGGGAAGGCCAGATTTCGAAACAGGAAACTCTCGAACCCCTGATTGTCAATCTGTTGTGGAATGGATGGATGGATGGATGGATGAATGGATGAATGGATGGATAGATGGATGGATGGATGGATGGATGGATGGATGGATGGATGGATGGATGGATGAATGGATGGGTTAATGGATGAAAGCCAAATTATGTGAATAATTGAGTGCCTCTAGGGAGTCGAAAGATATTGATTGTGCCCCCTTTTCCTTTTGGTCATCAATAAAAACACGTGAGGAACAAAACTGAGATACAATCATCTTATTTATCAACAGGTATTCACGATGTTGTCTTCGTTTATACGCTCACTCACTCATTCACTCACTCACTCACTCACTCACTCACTCACTTCACTCACTCCACTCCTCACCTGCTGTAAATGCCGACAGGGAGGGAAATGATAAGGGCTAGTACCCAGGTGCTCGCTATGACCACTCCTGCCTTTGTCTTGGTAACCCTGGGCTTCAAAGGGTCCATTACGGCCCGGTACCGATCCATGCTTATCGCCAGCATGGTGAAAGCGCTCAGATAGACGGAAGATGCCTGAAATTGGAATCTAAAATTAGACTCGAGAATGACAAGAAAAGTGGGCGGAACTACGTCGATGTCCCCTGTCGTTATTGGCCGAATTGTTTGAACAGAGGGACGTCTCCGCCAATAACAAGGACATTATTAAATGCTTTCATCCAAACCTATCTGCTGTTCTTTCCCTCCATCTATCCGTCCAGTCACCTAGCCATCCATCCATCCATCAATCCATCCATCCATCCATCCATCCATCCATCCATCAATCCATCCATCCATCCATCTATCCATCCTTCCGTCATTCCATCCATCCATCCATCCTTCCGTCATTCCATCCATCCTTCTGTCATTCCATCCATCCATCCATCCATCCATCCATCCATCCTTCTGTCATTCATCCATCCATCCATCCATCCATCCATCCTTCCGTCATTCCATCCATCCATCCGTTATAGTGGACAAGATAAACCTCGACGAGGTTCGATACCCAGCCATGCCATCAATCAAGATAACCACCCGTGAAGGTATTTTTGACGGTTGTAAATTGACGGTCATAAATGTTACTTAATGACCAATTCAGTGTCGTCTTTATCGCCCCCCGAGCCCCGCCCATCCCCTCTCTCTGATTGGTTGGGCCGGACTTCCGGGACTCCGCCCAGTTTCCAATTGAGTGAACATCTTCGTCTTGATAAAGGCCTCGGGAAATAAATTGATTCCTAAAAACACGACAAATCAGATTCTTCGCCATTTTCAGTCGTGACGTCATCAGGGGAAGAGAACTTCCGGTAGACAATTTTTGTTTGTTTATGTTTTGTTTATTTTTTGTGAGAATATTTTTGTAAAAGTCTGGAACTGGTCTTGTCTTGTTTCACTTTCGTTGAAAACGTTGAAAGTCAAATGAGCGTGTCGAAAGTATTTCTATCTTCTTTTTCTTTTTTTTTTTGTGTCGAGAAACAATAATTCAAAATACTGATTGAGGTCGCTGAGCATCCATTGATTGAAGAAAATGAACGTTTGTTGAAATGCTTTTTAAAATAATTACAAAATAATTGTCTCATATTCAAATGTTTAAAATAAATAATTATTTTGCTTTTAATAACAGAATTCATGAAGTTGATGTTGCTAATTATTTTAAATAGAAACTTTGCTGGAGGTCATGATTTCATCACCATCATCATCATCATCATCATCATCACTATCATCATAGTCGTCATCACCATCATCATTACCATCATATTCATCACCATCATCATCATAACCATAATCATCATCACCATCATCATCATAACCATAATCATCATCACCATCATCATCACAATCATCGTCGACATAACCAATCATTCACCTCTTCACTTGTCGGGTTTTCCGACAACCACCTTCGTCTGGAAAACCGACAACCATGGTCTGGTAATCCTTTAAAGTGGACGTTATGATGACGATCCAAACGAACGCTTATTACTGGGAGTGGAACTAGACACGCCAACTTGGGAAAAGGCAATGACGTCATTTGGGTTTTTCTCATAGGGGGGGGGGGGCAGGGGGGAGGATGGACCAGCCCTCGTTCAATGACCTTGTTTTTGTATCTAGGAAGTCCGAAGGAGGGCGTTGTCGTTGGCTGTCGTTGAATGTTGTCATCATCATCGTCATCTTCATCATCGTCGTCATCATCATCGTCATCATCATCGTCATAATCGTCATCATCGTCATCTTCATCATCATCGTCATCATCATCGTCATAATCGTTATCATCGTCATAATCGTCATCATCGTCATCGTCATCATCGTCATCAACGTCATCATCATCATCATCGTCGTCGTCGGCGTCATCATCATCCTAGTTGTCATCATCATCAAAGTCTTCGTCGTTTATGAAGACATTCGTCAGACAAATCCTTCTCATAAAAGTCGTAAAAGAAGACAATGGCGATTTGTGGAGTTAAGAATGGCGTCCATAAAATTCAACGATGCGTGACCGTCTGAAAGCTTTAAGGAGGCTTGGCGAGTTTTATCCCTCTGTGACGCTTCTCTGTTATTGACGACGATGACGGCGATGACGATGATGATGACGATGACGATGATGACGATGATGATTATGACTATGATGATGATGATAATGACGATGATGACGACGATGACGACGATGACGATGATGATGACGATGATGATGATGACTATGATGATGACGATGATGACGATGATGACGACGATGACGATGATGATGACGATGATGATGATGACGATGGAGATAATGATGGTGTCTTCTCTGACTTAAGGAAATTAACTCTGGCAAATCCAGTCCTCTTTGTTGATCCTGTGTTCAAACGATGCTGAAGCCAGTACTTGTGGCTCATCCTTTGTGATGAGATTTCAGGTTTTGTTCGGCAGGTGAGCGAGCTAGTGCGGGTGGGTAGATGGGTGGGTGAGTGGATAATTATGCGAATGGTCAAATAGGCTAGTAGAGAGTGTGCTTGTATGTGCAGTTTCTTAACTTCCATTTCTTAAATAGATGATTAGGACGGTAAGCCAGTGGATAATTAGCTGAGTAGATGTTGTTGTTGGATGAGTGGGTGGATGGGTGGGTGAGTGGGTGAGTGGATGGGTGGGTGAGTGGGTGAGTGGATGGGTGGATGAGTTAGGGCTAGTTTAAGTTTGGTGGAAGCACTTGATTGTCTTGAGTGTACGCTCAGTTTGTTGAGGACATTTGAGAAGCTTTTTCCGTCTAAGTGGCTCTCACGCTTGCCTCACCTCAAACAGCGTCAAAGGAACAGCCTTGGGGTGCCGTGTTCAAAACCTGTCTTTGGAACAAGCGCCCCATGAATGGTCTCTGAATGGGTTATGACTGAAATTATTCCTGCTCATTATTTTTTTTAGGCGAGAATCTACTTTTACTATTCAACCTAATAACCGTCAAACAATGGTGCGACGTCTGCTGAACAACAACAACAACAACAACAGCAACAACAACAACAACAGCAACAACTACAATTTCTGCAAAAAAAAAAAACTCCCCCAAAGCGAAATTAAAAATCTCCTGAGGCCATAATGGTGATTTATGGTGAGAATGATAGTAAGGATGATGATAATGATAATGATAATGGACGTGCAGGTTAGCCGAATGGGTTATGTGCCCGCATGCGGCTGTAATGACAACAGTCGTAATGTTTCGTGTTCGAAACCTAGCCTGCACTGCCGCCAGCGCCCTTGGGAAGGAGCGCTATATAAATGGTTACAAGCATCGCCTTTGACGCTATGCATATGGCGCTATATAAATGAAGTTACAATTACAATGATAATGATGTTGATGATGATGACGACGATGAATGACTACTGTGAAGTAAACTGAACACCTGTATCATCGATTGAAACCAGATTGTTCTCACCTGTTCGTTTCAACCTTTGACCTTCTGTTCTTGAGAATAAGTTTTTTATAAGTTTTTTATTTTTATTCAAAGTCTCATGAATTTTTTATTTTTCAAAATTTTGCAATTTTTTTTTTGTTTCAGAATTTCTGCCGGATGCGGCAAAAAAGGATTACAAAATAATATTTGAATAATTTAAAAGTTTGAACCAAATACTTTCGACGATTAAAATAATATTAAATTATATTATGTTATGTTATATAATTAAATATTATGAAATAATTTAAATTTACTTAAGTCACTCACTCACTCACTCATTCACTCACTCATTCACTCAAACATCAACTCCATCCTAATTCATTTAAAACAGGTTCTACGTAAGTGCATGTAGAAAAATTTGTCCAAAGAAATTGGTCGCATTCAGAATGTTTTCAGTAACCTCATCAAATTACCTAGGTTATAATTAATTAGTACAAGCTATCGTTACCACCATCATAACCATCATCATCATCACCATCATCATAATCATCATCATCATCATCATCAGGAGCGAAAGTTTTTATTTTGCAATAAAAATTCATTTAGAATATCACTTAATTGCGCGAGTTATTTGCAATGAAACTTTTAGATCCCTGAAGTAAATAATATTTATGCTTCATCCGTCCATCCGTCCATCCATCCATCCATCCATCCACCCATCCATCCATCCATCCACCCATCCATCCATCCATCTATCCATCCATCCATCTATCCATTCATCCATCTATCTGACCGTCTATCACTTTATCCTATTTATAATTATAAGATTCTTTTATTTTATTCCAATAATTTTTCAAATCTATAAAGAACTAAAACAGTCCGATTATATAAAAATGACCAACAAACAATAACAACAGAAGAAATCTCTAATAAGCATATTATAAAATATTATAATTATTAAACATATTATAAAATAATATGATAATATAATATATTTATTATAAAATATATAATAATATTTGTAATATTAATTGTTTAATTGTTAATTTAAATATTTAATAATATTATAAATATTTAATAATATTATAAATATTTAATAATATTACAAATATTTTATAATAAATAAATATAATTTTAAATATTCTATAAAATAATATTACTACTAAGATTGTTATTTTTCCTAAAATCCATTTCACAAAATCTTAATCAACACACTTTATAACACACAAAACGATCACACACAGACACGAGCAAAACAATCACACACACACATACTAACACACACACTTACACACATACAAACACACACACACACACACACACACAAACATACAAACTCACACATACAAAACAAAACAAAACAACCCCATTCCACTCCACCTACCTGCACATACAACGCCACCTTGCAAAACGTCTCCCCAAAGGGCCACGTGTGCAACAGGGTGTTTGCCACAAAACTCCAAGGGACGCAGACGAAGGACATAAGGGCATCACTGAGACCCTGACTTGCCAGGAAGAAATTGGTGACTGATCTCAGTCTCCTTGTGGCAGTGATGATGAAGATGACGAGCAGGTTTCCCCCGAACGCGATGATGATGATGATGGCGTAGAGTATGGCCAGGACTATTTTTCCGTCGGTGGATATCAAGAGCACCTCTGCCCCCCGCGGTCTGCCGCTGGTGTTCAAGGATGGGGTACCCGTGACGTCATAGACCGTTGGACCGATGACGGGCGTTGTTGGCGAAGTTGATTGATCCATTGGAATGGATTTCCTGTTCGATGATGATGATGATGATGATTGTGATGACGACATTAGTGATGATGATGCTGACGATAGTAATGATTATGATGATGACAATGATGGTAATGACAATGATGATGACCATGATAGTTAGGACGAGAAAATGAAGATGACATATCCTCATCATCATCATCATCGTCATCGCCGTCGTCACCCTCCTCAGCCGGAAGTACCAAATGAGATCAACAAATTGTTTCTTTTGCCGCTAAAATATTTTCTTGCAGGTTTTTTATTCGTTTTTCTTTTTAATTTTCAGTTTACAAGTTTGTATCATTCTGACCACTTCTCAGGATCTTCACTGAACATTATCGACATCGTCATCATCATCATCATCATCATCATCATCGTCATCGTCATCGTCATCGTCATCGTCATCGTCATCGTCATCGTCATCGTCATCGTCATCGTCATCGTCATCGTCATCGTCATCGTCATCGTCATCGTCATCGTCATCGTCATCGTCATCGTCATCGTCATCGTCATCGTCATCGTCATCGTCATCGTCATCGTCATCGTCATCGTCATCGTCATCGTCATCGTCATCGTCATCGTCATCGTCATCGTCATCGTCATCGTCATCGTCATCGTCATCGTCATCA
>JAJTWR010000481.1:1012500-1025000 GCA_021613335.1 Whitmania pigra
GCCTCCGGAAAGGCAATCGAGTGTCTTGCGTGTCATGGGTCACCGACGGGGACGCCGTAGCAGCGACAACAGCTGCAACGACGACGACGACAGCGACGACACCCACGACGATGACGGCATAATTCACACATAATAATAATAATAATAATAAATAATAATATAATAATAATTAATAATAATAATAATAATAATAATAATAATAATATAATAATAATAATAATAATAATAATAATAAATAATAATAATAATTATAATAATTATAATAATAATAATAATAATAATAATAATAATAATAATAATAATAATAATAATAATATAATAATAATAATAATAATAATAATAATAATATAATAATAATAATAATATAATAATAATAATAATAATACTAATAATAATAATAATAATACTAATAATAATAATAATAATAATTAATAATCATAATAATAATCATAATCATAATAATAATAATAATAATCATAATAATAATCATAATAATAATAATAAATAATAATATAACAACAACAACAACAATCCACAGCAACAGGAGGATATGGATCGTCGGGGATTTGACCGGACTTCGAAAGGAGTTGTTGAGGATTTATTTCGAAAGATTTGAACTTTGTTATACTGCGCATTTGTGCAACAGGACAACATTGTAAGAGCAACAACAACAACAACAACATTTATAATAACGGGAATGTTATCATAATTTTTTGTCCTGCAATTACTTAATGTGGTAATATTGTTGAACAACGACCGAAATTTATTTATATATAATTTCGACATTGTTAATATTATAGGTTAATATTATAGGTTAATATTATTGTTATTATTATTATTATTATTATTATTTTCAATAATATTACAATCATCATCATCATTATCATCCGAGTTAAACTACATAATCATGTTTCATACCTGCCACGAAAAATTAAAATAATTCCTTACAATTTGTTATTACTAAATAATAATAAAATTAAATTAAAATACTAATATTTATTAATTTATTATTAACAAAGTGGGGAGTAGAGTAACTAATGTATATTAATGGGTTACGTTATTCACCCGCACTAATTTTGGGATAATGTCACCTTATGGTCTACTTTGGTGTTGTTTGTGAATTTGTTTTAAACCCTCGATTATTTATTCATATCCCACTTGAAACGAAACAATGCAATGCATCCGTTTTAGGAAATAGTTTGTAATTTATTAATTCTACTGCATTATTAATATTTTCTTTTGGAAAAATATCTTAATAACGACGAATATAGCGAAATAAAAGGTGAATATTTTCGGTGAATTAGACTTGTAAAGACATGAACAAGTTTACAGAGTTTAAAATAAAATATTTACATTTTACATTTACATTGTAAAATTTATGTCGATTTATTACAACAACAACAAATAAAAACATTTTCACATATTTCACTGAAGAAAAAGGAGAAAAACTTTATCTAAACATCAGAGAAATATGTGCAGAAATTGAAGAATTGAAAGCATTTTTAGAAATATTTTCAGAAAAAAGAAATTCCTTTTCCAAGCATCATCCACCTTGATGGAAAGTCAGGGTTACTTCAAACGCGACACCTGGCGATGGAAAAAGTAAAATCAAACAAAAATACACATCTCAGATTATGAATGTTTTCTGTTTTTTTTTTTTTTTTTTTTAAGGACGACCTTCATCGAAAATATTTCCAAGAAATAAAAATTATTCTTAAAAATTATTTCACGTGATATTATTACTCAACGTCGGAAAACATTTCTAGAGAAATTAAGTGCCTTACATTTCCGATATTTACAAAAAATGAAGTTGTTTTTGATATTTTCGAAGGATTAATGGAAGATATTTGAGTATGAGCATTAGGATGAAATTCATGGTTTTAGATGGCAACAGATGTTTAACGCTGGTCGAGATTTACAGTGTTCACGTAAACAATGTTTAAGAGCATTCTTGTTCATTCATTCATTCATTCATTCATTCATTCATCCACCCATCCAACTATTTATCTATCGGCCCATCCGTTCATTCAACGCAAGTGAATCTCTTCTAGTGACCATATCAATCAAAAATCCAATAAAATTCATTTCAATCAAATCCAATTCAATTGAATTCGCTTCAACCAAAACCACTTCAAACGAGTAATCAAATTAATTTCAACATCGTGAATGAATGAATGAATGAATGAATGAATTGAGCAGAAAAGCGTAACAATGAATCAATGCCGAAAGAGAATTTCTATTTTCAGAAAACAAATGAAGACCTCGCTACTTCCGGCCTCAATTTTTCTTAACTCGGAAAAAGGAAAGTTTGTTTTATTTTAGGCAAAAAAAACAACTTTAAAAAAATATAATAATTAATTAACAATAAGATGATGTCATATACTTAAATTACTTTGTTTATGTTTATAAAATATTTAATTTGAAAATAATAATAATCTTAAAATATTCTTAAAATATCCAATGCATAACTATAAAAATAATATAAAAATGCATAACCATAAAAATAATATAAAAAATCAAATAAAGCTGTAATAATTTTTTCTTTATTTGTTTTCTGAAGTCATTTTACAATAACAATTACAGGAAAATATTAATATTCAGGTAATTAATTGAAATTGTAACCAAAAACGTATCACTCTTTAAAATAGTAATAGTAATAATAATAATAATATAATAATAATAATAATAATAATAATAATAATAATAATAATAATAATAATAATAATAATAATAATAATAATAATAATAATAATCTATACTTTTTTTTACAAATGAATTCAAAATTATCCATTGGCAGGTGATTCAGGACTACTGCAACATTTGTGTAGCGCTTGACAAAGCACATATCAGCTAGGCAAGAAACAACATACGCCAAGAAGGTGAAGAAAATAAAAGTTAAAATTAAAATTAAAATAAATACAAAATAATATTAATAACGAAATTACATTTTCTAAATTATCTTAAATATTTTAATTTTAATTATTAAATTAATTAATATTTATTTTATTTTAAATGTTAAAGAGTAATATTACTAAAGAATGATATTAATAAATAATTTTAGAAATTGTTTTAATTAAAGTGTCGACGGATAGAAGTCAATTTCCAACGTTAATATACCCTATGATGTGACGTCATAGCACTCCAGAGTTGATGATGATGATGATGATGATGCTGATGATGATGATGATGATGATGATGATGATGATGATGATGATGATGATGATGATGATGATGATGATGATGATGATGATGATGATGATGATGATGATGATGATGATGATGATTGATGATGATGATGCTGATGATGATGATGATGATGATGATGATGATAATGATGATGATGATGATGATGATGATGATGATGATGATGATTGATGATGATGGATGATGATGATGATGATGATGATGATGATGATGGATGATGATGATGATTGATGCTGATGATGATGATGCTGATGATGATGATGATAACGACAATTCTCGTTTTAAAAAATTAAAAATTAAAAATTAAAACCGGAAATTGCGGACCACCAAAGTTGTATTTTTATCAACTCAAGGTTGGTGAGTCCAGAATTTGTGGAGACAAATTAAATTTATTTATGATAATAATAATAATAATAATAAGAAGAAGAAGAAGAAGAAGAAGAAGAAGAACAATAACATTAATAATAATATTAATTAATATTATATTATTATTCAAATATATTCTATATTAATATGGTTTTACTAAAAATAACATTAACCTTTTATTTTTTGTTCGTACTGAAAGAAAGAAATATTTTCGAAATAATTTCCAAATAATTGCAAAATAATTGCAAAATAACTCAAGGAATTGAAAGGACAAGTAAAGGTCACTTGTTGCTAATGAACACCAATCACATGCGGGGTTGGAAAGATGACCTATTCCAGTAGTTGCGTGCTTCCCTGTGAGTCCCTATCATCCTTGTCACTCCCTGTCACTCCTTATATCATCTCGAATCTACCTGTATGCAGGCACGTGACCCCATCGGCCAATCTGCACGCCAATTACATTTGTGTCTTCAATTATGTCATTACATAGCGCATCATCATCATCATCAGTAGCAGCAGTATCATCATTATCATCAGCAGCAGAAGCAGTATCATCATCAGCAGCAGCAGCATCAGTATCATTATCAGCAGCAGCAGCATCAGTATCATCATCATCATCGTGGTAGTCGTGTAAGACTCAAACGACGAATCTCGGATCCTCTCAGACCACGAGTGATGGCAACAGGAAACATTATTTCAACTGATTTATGTTTTTGTCGTTCATTTTATTGTTTAGGTGTTGGTATGGTGGCACTTATAGTAATAAATATATTACTCAGTAACAAATACAAATTTCGTTAATAATTATAATTATACTTCCATTTATTATTCATCACTTGTAATTGTGATTTATAAATATTGTACTTGTGGTTATTGTTGCAATTACAGCATATTTAATATTAAATATATATATTTATAACTTATATTACAAGAGGTAAAATTATGAGCATTACTTATTTATTAATAATTCAATTATTAATACTCTTATTTTAAAAATTAATATATTTTTCTAATATTTATATTAATTATTCTCCTTAAGGCATTTCATTTTAATTCAATCAATCAAGTTATGATTAAAAAATAATATCATTAATATTATAAATTATTATAAAGCATTAATAAAATATTTAGAAAAACAACAACGGTGCATAACTACTTTATTCGTTAATTCATAATTAACGCGATGCAATATTAATTATGAAATGAATTTATAATTTAAATTAGTATAAAATAACAAAGTAATTAATTCATTTAATTCATGATAAACATTTTTTAATTGTTATTATTAATTAATAACTTCAAGAAAAACTTTGATCATTTAAAATGAGATTAAATTAGGATTTCTTTCATCTTTCTGTTTTAATCATTGAAAATCATTATTAATATCTTCAAAAAATAAAAATGATTATTATTATCTTTAAATAATAAAAATGATTATTATTATCTTTAAATATAAAAATTATTATTATTATCTTTAAATAATAACATGATTATTAATAAATAATAAAAATGATTAAATCTTCAAAACTAACATTATTTCGTTATTTTCGGATGTTTCATTGTTTGCATTAAAATCTTTACGGATGGATGGATGGATGGATGGATGGATGGATGGATGGATGGATTGATGGATGGATGGATGGATGGATGAATTTTTTCAGCTAAGTTTCCTCCACAATTTCAAGCACGTCTTCAATTACTTTATCCTCAAATTTACATCGAAATGTCCAATTATTTGGATGGAGTGTTTATTTTCATCGGTCGAACTGTTATTATTATTATTGTTAATGTTAATACTATTGTTATTGTTAATATTATTATTATAAAATTATTATTATTGTTGTTGTTGTTGTTGTTGTTATTATTATTATTATTATTATTTTTAATATTATTATTATTATTATTATTATTATTATTATTATTATTATTATTATTATTATTATTATTATTATTATTATTATTATCTTCTTATTATTATTATATTATTATTATTATTATTATTATTATTATTCTTATTATTATTATTAATATTATTATTATTATCTTACTTTTACAGTAATTTTATTTTGTTGGCGTTTCAGTCCAAAATAGTGGCACACCTGATTCTGTTTAACAAGGGCGTACAAATCCAATCCAGGTTTTCCAGGTTTTGACGGCACTTTCCAACATCCAACATTCAACATCCAACATCCAACATCCAACATTCAACATTCAACATCCAACATTCAACATCCAACATCCAACACTCAACATTCAACATTTAACATTTGCTGTTATTTTAAATTAAAACGACAAAATCCTCCTTTCCGACCGATAATTCCAAAAAGTAATATTCTTGCGCCTTCGAGATAGTTCCATGATTTATAATCTAAACAAACGAGAAGTTATTCAACTCTGAATTTATTTTCCTGCCTCAAAACACTCCAGTCTCTTCCTTAACCTGTCATTTACAACTTTTGCGCCACCGGGGAAGATCGGTGATTTAGCGCCGGCAAACCTCCTCGAGTCATTTTAGCGCTATATAAATGGGTCCACGTTGAGTTGCTGTCGAAAGTTGTAACATAAACACAACACAAACAAAAAAGAACAGTAATACGGATAAAGATTCCTTTGCATGCATGCGATGTCTAACGGTCGTCGCTTCAAAACCCAGGGGGGGGTGAGGGTGGAGTTGGAGTGGTGGGGGAGTGAGGTGCAAATAAATTTCCACGAATTCATTCCACGAATGCATTCTCTTAAATCGTGAAATATAAACTAAACCCATGCAAACAGAAAAAAGGTTTTTCAGGACGCTCGTAAAAATAGGTCAAGATGTTTTTTTTTCAGATTCTTAAACACGAAGAAAGGACTGTTTATCTCGAATAATTGGACGAGAGAAAAAAAATCACATGGCGACTGATGACGTCATTAGGGGAGTGTGTTTGTCAACCGGTGACCCGTGTTCGGTGATTGGTCGGTAGATCAATCAACCGATGGTTCGTCCTATTCAATTTCAATCACATGTCAATCAGTCCTTCTACCATCAACCTGTAACTTCATTTTATATAGCGCCATATGCATAGCGTTAGAGGCGCTTCTTGTAACCATTTATATAGCGCTCCTTCCCAAGGGCGCTGGCGGCAGTGCAGGCTGGGTTTCGAACACGACACATTACGACTGTCTGTCTATCGAGTGATCTTCAATCACTTAAACATCCATTAGATGTAGCTTCAGTCGCTCCATCTCTCAATCAACCTAGCTTCAACCAATCCGCCTGTCAATCATCATCAATCACACTATCCGAACAATGCAGATCCGAATTAATCTTATATATTGTTTTTTGTTCGAAAATAGAAAATCTAGTAGTTTTTTTAATAGTCATTTTTATCACATAAAATTGCAAATAATTTAAAAAAAAATAGTTCGAAGTTAAAAATAATATTAGTATTAGAAATCTCTTTCCATTATAAATTAGAAATTAACAGAATATATAATATCATTAATATATCAGAAATCAATAAAAGAAATATTTTTGGAATGTGAATTATTCAATCCAGTAAAAAATTCATTTAAAATTAAACAACGCTCACCAAAATACTTGCAGAATACTCGAGTGTCGTTACTTCTTTGCAGGTAGTGGAAGCAAAAGTACTTGAAAGTCACAAGTGGCTGCTAAGCACAATTCACCACAATTTGCCACCCGCAATTCAGTCATAATTTTGTCATAATATTATTTAACTATAATTTAAAATAATTATATATATAATTCCTTTATCTCTCACCATTTTAATTCCATAATTACTTTAAGAAACAACGTTGGACATTGTATTATTTAATAATAATTGATCTTTATAATTGTACACGATCATCAGGTTATTATTATGACGAAAATGATAATAATTATAATTTTTATGATTGATTTTAAGTTTTCTTAAACTCACAACAACTATTGCTTAAGTCATCGGTAATTAATTTAAATCATATAATATATAAACTACCAAAACATACGATGTGTTAGGGGCACATTACATCACCCCCTAGACAACGTATGAGCACCCCACAATGGTCAAAGGAGGGTGAACCTCGGATCACGTTCTAAAAAGGACTGTTTGAATAGCGAAGGCGCCCTTTATATGGGACAACAATGATTGGCGGTCGAGTGGATGAATGAATGAATCGATGGATGGATGGATGGATGGATGGATGGATGGATGGATGGATGGATGGATGGATGGATGGATGGATGGATGGATGGATGGATGGATGGATGGATGGATGGATGGATGGATGATGGATGGATGGATGGATGGATGGATGGATGGATGGATGGATGGATGGATGGATGGATGGATGGTGGATGGATGGATGGATGGATGGATGGATGGATGGATGGATTGGATGGATGGATGGATGGATGGATGGATGGATGGATGGATGGATGGATGGATGCATCGAACTTTATTGGTGTGAGACAAAAAGGTTTTGGTAATAAATTATTAAAATGTTATTTTTATTGTTCTTTTGAATTCATTCTAATTATACCATCGAGTAACGATTTATTTTAATACAACGTTTGCAAATTTATCTTGCGGATAATTCATACATTATTAACATCATCATCATCATCATCATCATCATCATCATCATCATCATCATCATCATCATCATCATCATCATCATCATCACCATCATCACCATCATCATCACCATCATCATCAAAGAAATTCAACAACCTCCAAGATCTTTCAAAACCCGATGTTTCCATGTTAAAACTCCATCTTGCGGCGCCAATAAATAAATATTTAAACATAAAAATGAACTTTAGAAGGAATCGTTTCTTATTGGACGGCGAAGTCACGTGAATCCCTATTTGATTCCGCCCCCGCAGGGAAGTGGAAGTGCAAGGTCATAGCGTGACCTTGGTGGGTTTTTCCAAACCGGTTTCAATTCCCGACTTTGTGATGTCATCCGTGACTTCAACTGATTGATGAAAGGTAAAAAAAAAGTTAAAGAGAAAATGTTTAATTAATTATTGTTTTAATCAATACATAGGCATGAGAGGTTTTTTTTACTGAAGATAATTTTAAGGAATTTATCGATTGATGGAATGGATGGACAGATGGGCGGATGGACGGGGAATGGGTCGATGGATGGATGGTCAGGTGGATTATCGTCGGAGTGATTGCAAAACACCATCTACGCAATGATGATGGATGTGATGACGTCATTTAAACACCACCGTAATCGTTGGTACCTTGTTGATTATTCATTGTGTCCAGTGTGATTGCGCCTTTTATAATTCCGATGGCGACGATGATGCTGCTGCTGCTGATGATGATGATGATGATGATGATGATGATGATGATGATGATGATGCTGATGGTGATGACGACGACGACGATGATGGTAATGATGATGTTAATTGTCTTCGATAAAAAAACAATGAGAATTCATCATTGTGAAGCCATTTCAATTACAAAGAAAAGCGAGTTGCAAGATTAAAACTGGAAGGAAGATTTATCTTTGAAATAACAATAACAAATTCAATATTATGTTTAATAAATTCAATATTATGTAGCACATTTTCCGTTAGCAATTTAGTTATTATTTACTATAATGATTTTTATTTATCTTTTATTGCAGCTGAAATCAATAAAGGAACGTAAAATATTGATTAACCTCCAATTTTCAGAGATGAAGGTCAATAAAGCACAGTTTATTATGAATTCAATTTGTATCATTGCTTTTACTACTCTACCCACATCTACCCAGGTCTACCCACATCTACCCACATCTATCCACATCTACCCACATCTACCCACGTCTACCCACATCTACCCACATCTACCCACATTTACTCACATCTACCCACATCAAGCCACATCTATCCATATTCTCCATTGACTCACAATTCACAAACTCACAAGTCACAAACTCACGAGTCACAAACTCACAACTTTCACCGCTGTTTCCACGTGACCTTTAAAAAACCGCTCCATCAGCAGACGACTGACTTAATCTCGTAAGACTTCTTGACGTGGTGGAAGAGAAGGAAGAGAAATAATAATAATGTTAATAATAATAATAATAATAATATAATAATAATAATAATAATAATAATAATAATAATAATAATAATAATAATATAATAATAATAATAATACTAATAATAATAATAATAATAAATAATAATAATAATAATAATAATAATAATAATAATAATCATAATAATAATAATATTATTATTATTAAATAAAAAATAATAATAATAATAATATTATTATTATTAAAGGTTCCAAACGGAAGGAGTGAACGTGGAAGTTCCAAAAGATAAAGAGCGGTGCTTTTTGGTGTCAGGTGAGCGCCACATAAATGGCTTTAACGTTTTTCAGATGTTTCCTGGAGTCTCCTTTTCCACAGATAGAAAAAAAACGTAAAATAAATAAAAATATTAAAATTCAGAATTCAAAGTTGTCTCTGTGAAGGTTCCTTCTGTTTTCTGCTTTCTGCAGGTGTTTGTCCAGGTAAGTATCGGTGGTTAAGTGGTGAAACACCGTTGACACTGTAAGGTATAATGGGTAATTTATGGCAAGAAATGTTTTGACGAGAAATGACAAGACGAGAAGTGTTAGTATGGACGTGTTAAGGTATGGCTGGTTGGACGTGGGAAAGTATTTTTCAAAATTGTCCCGAGTCACGTGATAAGCCGATGAATTTCAATTCGTACGTTTTAAGTTCACGAAGATAAGAGAAGCTGCTGTTGTTCCGATAAACAATTAAAATGTTTATTATCATGATTAATGATGATAATGAATCATGATTGATTAATTAATTCAGTCATCTATTGATTAATTAATTTATTTATTTACCTGTTAATTCGTTCGTTCATTCATCTTTGAATTCCTTAACTCTTCTATTAATTCATGCTTCCATTCTCCACTTCATTTATTCATTCATTCATCTATTCATTCGATCATTCATTCATTCAATCATTCATCCATCTGTCCATCTATTCTAGCGTGATGTAGCCAAATGTCACGCAAATTTCTGAATTTAGACACCCATTTGAACTCTTAATATTCCAAATATTGGAAATATTCAAAATATTGTTAATATTCAAATCATTCCGATTATCCTCCAAATTCGTTTGCTCTGAGGTTCGAACGCAGAAATCGTAAATAATTTCCTTTTAAATAAAAAAAAAACATAAATTTTCAGATGAAACAAAGCTTTGTAATCTCAATTCCTAATTTCAACCATAATCGCGAGGATATAATGGAAACAAATGAAATAGAAAATTATAATTATAACACATAATTATAATTATAACACATAATTATAATTATAATTTTTATTAATTATTTATTATTACTATTATTTATTTATTAATCATTGGTTAGAAAGTTATTTTAATAACATTTATTATATAATATTATTTATTTTATTAATAATAAATTATAATTGATTAATAATTAATAACGATTCTTAATAGAATGAATCAATAGAAAGGTGAATGAATTAATATTCAATTAATTAAAATTAATTATTATTCAGAGTTAATAATAATAATAATAATTATTATTATTATTTATTTATTAGTAAAAGATTTATTTCAAATTTATTTGGTGTTATTTTTTATTCAATTTTCATGTGGAAAACCTTCAAAGAGAATAATCATCCTGAATCACTTTCGAGAATTTTGAGTTCAGAATTTACTCGTCCACGCTGACCCGGGATCCTTTTACAAACATTCCAACTGCAGAAAGCACCTGGAAAATAAGGGGCCGTGTGGAAATGAGGCAAGACGCCATGTGCTGTGCTTGATTGAGCTGTGTGTTCTGATTGTTCTTGTTATGTTTCTTTGTTAATGTCTTGGTTGGTTGTTGGTTGGGGTGGTTGGCTGGTTAGTAGTCAGACTTTCCAAGGGCAACATCGTCGAATGCTCGTTAATTTTTTCATATTTAAATTTAAACTCTTCAAAAACAAATTTAGACACGAATAATAATTTTTCTAAATTTTGTTTTAAATGTATTAAAGATTTTTAATTCACATTTTTAATTTCCCAAAAAAACCCAAGGAAACGTAGATGAGGAAGTTGAGAAATAGAAACAAGAAAATCCCCAGGGACGATTGCATCTCAAAATAGCCACTTTAAACTTCAAGGATCACGTGACAACCAAATGACCAATTGAATGATTGTTGAAATCTAATCAAAGTCTAATCTTAATTAGTGGATTATTGATGGATTAACTTGGTTTAATTAGGGGGGTTTATACAATATTAGGTCGGTAATAGATATTACTAGTATATGTTTAAATGGGTAGGAACATTTATCATTATTATTATTTATTAGTATGATTATTATTATTATTATTATTATGATTATTATTATTCTTATTAGTATTATTATTATTATTTATTAGTATTATTATTAGTATTATTATTGATTATTATTATTATTATTATGATTATGATTATTATTATTATTATTATTATTATGATTATTATTATTATTATTATTATTATTCTTATTATTGATTATTATTATTATTATTATTATTATTATTATTATTATTTATTATTATTATTATTATTATTATTATTATTATTTATTATTATTATTATTATTATTTATTATTATTATTATATTATTATTCTCATCGGATGCACCGATCGTAAAGCCTTCATAATGCCAACAATGGAAGAAGATTTTTAGCAGCATTTTCAGGAAATTGTTTCTTAAAATAAATTACAAATTTTTTATGGAGAGGGAAGAATGGGTTCTCTAAACAAATAAAAAAGGAATCAACAAGAAGGATTAAAATACTTTTTTTTTCGCTTTAAATGCTTTCAAAAAGTCTCAAAGAACTCAGACACAAATCATTCTTTCAAAACTTTTCTAAGCGAAAATTAGATTAAATTAAGTTCAATTTTAGAAGTTATAAATTTAA
>JAJTWR010000481.1:1030000-1070000 GCA_021613335.1 Whitmania pigra
GATTTAGAGGTCGATGCGGTCGATGATGCTCCAGACGATTTACCTGGTTGGATTAGGTTGGTGTCCGTCGTAATCACAATAACTCTGGTTTAATAATTAATTATTAATTAACAAGGTTTCATGGGGACCTTTATCACCATCATCATCATCATCAGATTATTGTAACTCTCATCGGCATAGCAGTCATCATCATCATCACCATGGTTAACTGCACAAACCTTTCCACATCGGACAGTAATGAAACGATTTCGAAGCATTGCTATTTGTAGCGCAAGACGGCGCAGCGGCGGCTGAAGTGGCAACGGCGGTAGCAGCTGATGAAGTCGTTGTGGCGGGAGTTGCCGACTTGTGGGAACTTTCGCAATCGGCTGGAAGTTTGTCGTGGGACGTGAGCGTTGGAAACGTAAACACAGTAGCATCATCATCATCGTCGTCGTCGTCGTAATAATCAGCACAGGCAATATCATTATCGTCACCACTATCACCGTCACCATCGTCGTCATCATCATCACCACCATGCTCATCTCCAGCATCATCATCATCCTCTTCATCATTATCATCATCATCATCAACATCATAGAGGTGACTAACTGTCTCTATTAATATACAGGCTGACTTCTTCGTAAGCTCTGGATTGAGAATGCTGAAATGAACGTGAAGAGAAACTGAGGACAATTTAATAACTAATTTAATTAATTAATAATCATTTACATTTTAATTATTATTTTTAATAACATCCATTCATCAGCTCAGCAACCGTCCACCCAATTACAGTCGCCTACTTAGTAATTATCACCACCCGTCATCAACATCACCATCATCATCATCTTCACCATAACCATCACCATAACTATCACCACCATCATCATCGTCATCATCATCATCATCATAATCATCATCATCACCGTCCAATTGAGAACGTTTCCAAACCCTGTTGGAGTCCAATAAGATTGGCTGACGACACTCCAGTACATCCATGTAGCCCACCTCATCCATATTCATGAGGGCTCCGATGACGTCAGGCGTCATGGGGGGTGGACATTCCGGGACCGGTGGGCGCTGAACACCTATGAATAATGAATCCATTTTCATCAACTTTATTAGCATCATCATCACCATCATCATCATTGGCGTCGTCATCATCACCATCATCATCATTGGCGTCGTCATCGTCCTCGTCATCATCACCATCATCATCATTGGCGTCGTCATCGTCCTCGTCATCATCACCATAAACAAAACCGCCACCATCACCATAACTATAACCACCACCATCATCATCATCATCATCACTCACTCGATCCTTGGGACTCCCCAATTTCGTCGTAGAGGCTTGCATCCGTGTATCCGAGGGGTACCTCGGGTAGCACCTGTGAGGCCCTCTGCAGATTCTGATACCATTTGTTCAGCTCGGAGTGGTTGCTGAACTGGATGACAAACCAGTGGTTTGTTGAGTCGTAATGTATATTAATGCCAAATAATAATAATAACAATAATATTTAGTTTATTCAACTTAATTAACTACTACTACTACTAATAATAATAATCAAAAGAAAGAATTAATAATACTAGCGGTAATGATATATATTATTACATTTATAATAAAAAAATTATTGTATTAATTGTATTAATAATAAAAATATAATACTGTAATAATAATAATAATAATAGTCATTACCAGCATCATCATCCTTTAACCCCTTACATCCTTTCACACTTACATTCAACCATCCATCCATACATCCATACACACACACACACACCTTGATGTACAACTTCTGATGAGGGTGATTGAGACAGAGTACAAAAAAGTCACTGCTGGGTATGAGGGTCAGACCCACGCCGGACAATGGCACGACCACCTCCGTCCTCTCGCTGCCGTTGTTCTTGTAGACCTCCAACTGTTTCGACCTGATGATGCAGAACCTCTGCATCCAGTTGGGTTTGGAGAAGTCGTCTAAGGTCACTTGAAGGACTCCTATGAAAGGATTCGTTCCAATGTTGTCATCGTCATTTACCTTTTCTAGCCAAACAACCATAGTCGTCATCATCACTGCTATATCACCATTGATGTAATACATTACATTACTATGTCACCATAATCGTAATACATTACATTACTACATCATCATCATCATCATCATATATTAAATTACTACACCATCACCATCATCATCTGCATGCAGTTAGACACCAATAAAAAAAACAAGAGACAAACAAATTCGTCTCCAAAAACAAATTTTATCTTTGTCGTCCAACGAACCTGAAACATGTTGTTGTTGTTGTTGTTGTTGTTGCTTTTCGCTGAGATTCTCAACAGAATCGAAAGCTGCCATTGCTTTCTGTTTGACCTTGTTGATGAGGTTGTGGAATTTCGAAGCTTTGGAACTCATCACGGCGTTGTTGTTGTTGCTGTTGTTGTTCACTGCAACAGAAGTCTGTTCCACTACGCTGTCTATGGACAGTTGGAACGATGATCATTTTAGTAGCGGTTGTTATTATATAATTATTGTAGTTATAATTAGCTATGTTTACAGTTAGAATTATATTTATTTTAATTATTATAGTTGTAAGTATTTTATGGTTAACAGTGTATTTAATAGTCATAATTATGATTATTATAAATGTAATTATTAAAGTTATATAACATAAATTTATAATTACTTTATTGTGTTACATGATTATAAGAGAGGCTTTGTAAGTAGAGCACTTCAAAATAGTCATGAAAAAGCATTTTGAAAAGTCCAGTGCATCAAAAATAGAGACATCAACAAATCGGTCAATCAACAAATCGGTCAATCAACCAATCATTCAATCAACCAATCATTCCATCAGCAAATCATTCAATCAACCAATCATTTTATCAACCAATCATTCCATCAGAAAATCATTCAACCAACCAATCATTCGATCTATCTATCAATCAATCAATCAACTTACTGTCAACGACGTCATATGAATTTTCAGGTTCCTGATAAAAATTTAAAGAAAATATTCTAAAAGAATATCAACACAAATAACAGGTGATAAAGACGATGAAGGTGACGATGTAAATCGTACTTACAAACCCTACCCGAGTACAATTGAACGTAATTACAAATTCAAGCAGATGCCAGCCATTTCTCAACAGGATGTCGCGTCAACCATTTATATAGCACTTAATCCTTCTTGAGGTAGTGCGATCTGGGTGGTCATTCTCTTCATAATCTTCACCATCTTCCTCGTCGACTTCCTCATGTTAACACCTCCTGAGTTTTGACATTACTTTGCACTCGTGCTAAACATAACAAGGGTTTGTAATGATCATACCTCCCTTTCTAGGATTTGAACTGACATTTCATTTAATTAAATGAATCAAATGACATCGTTCCATGATGATGATGATGATAATAATAATATTATGATAATAATTAATTATTAAATATAAACCATCGCACACCTGTAAGGAGCTAGAAGGTGTGTAGTTAGAGTCAGTCGAAGTAACGTTGTTGTTGTTGTTGGAGCAGTCCCTCGCTCTCTGGATGGCTTTTGTCAGCTCCTGTCGTGATTATGATAATGATGATGGTGATGATGATGACGACGATGATGATTATTATGATAATGATTACGATGAAGATGGCTACGATAACAATATTAATAATAACATGAAGAAGAAGAAGATGATGATTATGATTATGATAATGATGACGATGACAACAACGATGTTGATGAAGACGACAGTCTTGATGACGATGAAAGCTCACTCACAATGACCCAGAGTTCAGCCTCGACCTTGTCCTTGGCATAGAATATGTAAGTCTTGAGACCTGGTCCTGTGAGTCTGATTTCCTGTTCGTACTTTCCACCTCCCTCCTTACTCCGCTGGTGGCTTGCATCGTACCCTGACAAACACACCGTAGAGGTCCTTAGGCTCAAACATAGAGCTTAATTTCATGGATGTTTTTATTTTAATTGTTTTTATTTCAAGTGAATTTCTGAAGAAATGGAAGGATATAACATGAATGGAAGACCGTATGTCAGTAAACTTACATTAAGGACAATGAGATGGTAAAGAGAAATGATGATGCCAATTGATGCTGTGCTATTTATAATTAATTAACAACCGTGAACATAAAAACAGCAATAATAACCAAATACTATTACAAACACTACTACTATTAATTATAATTATAATAATTATAATTATAATAATAATAATAATAATAATAATAATAATAACAATAATAACAATAATAATAAAATAATAATAAATAATAATAATAAATAATAATAATAATAATAATAATAATAATAAAACAACAACAACAACAATAATAATAACAATAACATCTGCATAATAACTTCATGAAGCTTACCCTGCAGTTTGATTCGATAGAGTTGTTTCGAGTCCTTGGTGTGACAGACGAGCCACCTGTCGAAGATGACGCAATGAAGTTTCCTCCAGCTGTTCAGTTTGCCCTTCTTGTACAAGTGACCTTCGTAATTCTTATCCAACGCGCTCAACTCGCTGTCGACTTTCGCTTTCGAAGTGCGCTTGGAAAATCTCCTCTGATCCGGTTTCTTGTCGGATCTTAGAGTTTTAATTTTTAAAATAAATGTTGCGCGTGAATGTTGGGCTGTTTTTGTTTTTAAATGAAATGTTTTTTAAATGAAATGTTTTTTAAATGAAATGTTTTTTAAATGAAATGATTTTTCAATGAAATGTTTTTTAAATGAAATGTTTTTTAAATGAAATCTTTTTTAGATGAAATGATTCATGAAACAGGCTGACGAATGTGAACGATTAAAAATCATCTATTACGTAATCACGAGCGACATCCGCGCAATTTCTCGTCGTGACGTTATCCGAAGAGCCAATTAATAATAACATAGTCTAATTTCATGATTAATGTTTGGAGAAGCTAATTAACTAATTAGATAATATTACCATTTAGTTAGTCAATTAATAATAGCAACGTTTAACTAATTTCATGATTAATGTTGGCAGAAACTCGGAACCAACTGGGAAGAATTGAGACTTTTTTGATCTTCCAAGCTTTCGTAAGAATCGCAGGAATCTGAAATCAAGATGATGAAAAGATTTAACAGAAAATGAGATTATTCTCCAACAAATGTTATGTTATGTTATGTTATTTCAAGATGTAGATTTAGAGAATGCAAATGAGCGTGTCCACGAGAAAATGTCACCGGACATTCATAATTACAAACTTTACAAATTACAAATCAATGGTACAAAATCAGTTTTTCTGCTTATAACCAAAATTCAAAAGGGGGAGGGCAAACCCTCGTACACCATGAGGGGATTAGTTTTTTTTTTTTTTTGTTACATCTGGTCTAAAGTCAGGCCTTTGCTCTTCAGTGCTCCCAAAATGACGTCCCCGAACCAAAGGTGTCAGTGATTTTTAACATAATAATAATAATAATATCTTTATAAATTAACTTTTATTATTATTATTATTATTTTATTAATTTATAAAGCTATTATTATTATTATTATTATTATTATTAACATGAAGCCAAATGTTTTTCAATTCAAGGTTAGCCGATGTTGACAGTGTTTCAATACTTTTTTAAAAGTTGTGTGACGATTCCAACAACAACAACAACAACTAATACAATAACTCTAATTGCACTGACAACAGGATGTCTCAAGGCACAGGAGATAATTTTTCTCAGCGATATTTTCGTCGTCACAATCATTGTATTAGTTGTCGTTGTTGTTGTTGATGATGTTAATGCTGATTGCAGTGGATGACAATATTCTAAAAACAACCACTGCATCTATCTCTATAGACTTTAAACAAATAAATAAATAAAATAAATAAATTTTAAAAAAATGAAAAAATTAATTAATTAATTAATTATTAATCGCAAGACCTGATTGTTCACCGCTGATGAAGCTGAAGTTTTTTTCGTAAGCGTTTGTTTCTTTCTTCTCGATGTTCTTCGACTGCCTGTTTCGACCAATGTTTTGTTAATTTATGTTTATTAATGTATGAATAATTTATGTTTATTAATGTATTAATAATTCATGTTTATTAATGTATTAATAATTTATATTTATTAATGTATTAATAATTTATGTTTATTAATGTATTAATAATTTATGCTTTATTAATGTATTAATAACTTATGTTTATTAATGTAATAATAAATTATGTTTATTAATGTATTAATAATTTATGTTTATTAATGTATTAATAATTTATGTTTATTAATGTTTGTAAATCTAAGTTTTCAAGGAAGTATAAAATCGAACCAACAAGATTTGTTTCAGGCTTTAGAAAACAATAAATTAAATAATAAGTAATTAAATTAAATAATAAGTAATTAGATTAAATAATAGGTAAACATAAAAATATAGAAATATAGGAATATGTTGACTTGTACATCCATGAATAATGAATTGAGAATTATATTAAAGCATGTCAGCATATAGCCTATCAAGTAGGACATTAATGCCATCTGGCATTAATACATCATTTCTAAAAAAAAATATTTGTTAGAATAATAGATTAAGTCCTGTAATTGAAATTTCAAATAACAGATTTAAATATAAAATAATACAAACGAATAATACAAAACGTGACATGATTATATTTTCATTAAAAAAAAAACAGAAACAGAACATAATTAAGAAGTGGGTGAACTTTCCCTTAAGACATCAGCACTCGACCATTTACAGGCAGCCTTAGCAGTACTTACCAGCTGTAATTATTATTTTACTTGCAATGCAAACGAATGCCAATCAAAGACAGCAACAACTCGCCTTTTTGGAACACCATCTTCTGGGAAGTTGTCTGGGTTCAAATGTTTAACATCGCAACTCCATCTTTTGCTTTTTTTAGATGTCTGGCGCCTTTTTCTCAGAACGTCTGCTTTTAATTGAATTAGATAAAAGAAATCAATAAACACCGGCACACTCGACACTGTAATATACGTCTGCTACTGAAATGGAACTACTATTTTCATAGCGGTAAACCAAATTATGCCAAAATTACCTGGCCTAACACTTCATTGATTTTTATCGTATACTATAACTTTTTAATTAACAATTACTTAGCTTTTAAAAATTCAACTGACTTACCATTATCATCACAATGTAGATGTTTGTTCAATTTATCCAGCAGCAATTGGCGTGACTTTTCGACTTCGATAGAGAGACTTTCCTTTGCTAAATCATCTCTAAGAAATCTCTCGACGTGGACTAAAATTTCTAATTTTGAAAATAATTCAAAAACATTACGAAAAATTACAATTACAGAAAATTATGAAAGATTTACAAAATCCAGATTATTGATTTACCTTCGCTTTCGTTCATGTTGAACAAACAAAACGCGAGCGGAATTATTGTCGTTTCGCGGCGCAGCAATCGTCGACCGCTCAGGAAAAGTAATTAATAAACAATTGATAACATCCTCTCTCATCTTATATCCTGGTAACTCTAACAATCATGGTTCGTCAGAATCAGATCTAAATTTGTCGGAGAAGTTGTCAATGCTGCACACCTCGAGACAATTTTCTTGCATGGGACGCTGAAGTGTACAATTATAGAATGTCAGTTAATTTTTAGATCGGCCAAATTTATCGGAACATTATCTCTTCTTATTCGGAAGTGCAAGATGTATGATTGGTTGGTTATTAATGTCCACAAAACGCAAGAGTTGAACTCGACAGTTTAAGCTCACTCGTTTCTACTGCCATAGGTCAATGAGGAGGGGCATAAATTTAATATACTATCTATCGATAACTCTTAGCTTTTGTGAAATCTTACGATTCTGAAGATGAGTCGATATTTAATCAACATTTTCGTATATTCATTTATAATGACTTTAGACCAAAGAAATATAACAATAACGACTGAATACTTAATGAAACATTTATAAATAATACATGTTCCGGTTAACTTTAAAAGTTAGGAACAATTTGCAAAAGTTCATCAAGAATAGAATCTCACATTTTTAGCAAGAAAGAAATAAAAGTTCTTGACTTCAAAATAATGCAAATAAATAACTGCACAGAATAAAAAATGTAAATTTCTGATGGAAAGAGTCAAAACTTTACAGGAAAACACGAACCTAATAACCTAAACATGATCATAGATATCATGAGAGCCCATTCATCTGAACGTCAGTACAAAACCACAACACCACAAATAAAAATGAAACTAAGGACATTAATCACACGAGCACGTATCTGCAGTTGAAGTCACGGACCTAGATTCTGCATCACAATCGGACTAACAATCAAAATGCAAGACACGAAGGAGACGTGTAATCGTAACGCGTAATCAAATGGAAACATCACGTCTCAAGCGAGCTTAGCAAAAAGTCAAGCTTTTAAAAACTCAATGATCCGCTAATACTCGATCTAACTAAATTCGACAAAGATGGCAACACAATTTCTAAAAGTCAATGGAAAACATCCCTAGCATTGTTGACCAGGTCGTTCGAAGTCCAAAAAATGAAAACATACAAATAAGTTTCAGTCCGTCTCTCGTAAAATCTCAAATCGTCCTCGCTCTGAAAGCCCAGCTTCCGTACGAATTCGAATTGCTCAATTTCAAATGAAAAACTGAGAGATGCAATTCAGAGCGCCGACGGCGACCAGCAGACCGTGAACGACGACGATGGCGGGCGTGAGCTGTCGGTATTCCTTGAGACGGACGATGAGGACGATGCACGGGAGGGTGAAGATGTAACCGAAGCCGCAGATGGAACCGCAATACCTGCAACGGAAGCGGGTTCCGAAAATGGTGACGGCGATTTCAGAGCGGTTGGCAAGTCGACGATAAAAAAATAATAGCGATGAAAATGTTATTTCTATCATCATTATCACAATTATTGTTATTATTATCATTATTAATAATGTTATTATTATTATTATTATAATTATTAAAATTAATATCATTACCACGATTGCCTACCTGATGATGCTACCGATGTGTGGAAAGAATATGGCGACAGTTGCACACATGGAGACGAGGAGAGCGTTGAACACGAGCACGTGTTTGAGGCTGCAAATGGGGTGATGATTGAGAACATATATTTTGGAAATGAAAAGAATTATATTATTATTATAAATGCTATTATTATCATCATCATTATTATTATTATTATTATTATTATTATTATTATTATTATTATTATTATTATGCTCGTAAATATTATTGTTTTCTTATCCATAACAAAAATGCCAATGGTAATAAAGAATAATATATGATAAATAATTATAAATACTGAATAACAAATTATCCCACGATAAATAATAGACTAAATAACACAATAATAATCCACAACATAAAAACAATTTCAGAATAATAAAAACTCAGAGACAAAGAAAGAAAAATACATTATTAAATCATCTATGACCAGAATCGATAACAATCTAATCTCCGATTGAACCAATCAAAATTTTCAATTGGAACCAATCGATCCCTATCGACCAACCTGGGGTAGATGGATCCAAAGAGGGTCTTGAGAACCTGGATGCGGAAGACGTAGGCGAGCATCGGGAACACTGCGATCAGTTGGATTAGGAGGACCACCCGGAGCATGAAGGCCCAATTGTCGCTCGGTACTAGGTTGTTCAGTAGGTTCTGTAAGGGGTTCAGGTTAGAAATGTAATAATGATGATGATGATATTAATAGAAATGATGACAATAATAAAAATAATTATGATAATAAAATAGTGATGATAAAAAAAATAATAATAATAATAATTATGATAATAAAAATAATTATGATAATAATAATAATGATGATAATAGTAATAATAATGATGATGATGGTGATGATGATAATAATAATAATAAGCAAGATTGAAACTCACATCTGAGAGGCAGTTCTTGTCGAGTGGGAAGGTCACGAAGAATGTGACCCCTATGAAGGTCAAGGTCAGCATGACACAGAAGAAGGCAATCGTCAGATCCCTGCCCTGCTCGTAATAAATATAATTATGGTTAATAATTATAATTTAAAATTATTAATAAATTAATAATTCAATAATATCGCAGTATGTTCATAACATCGTTTGAATGATGATATGATTTCATTGAAATTATTCCCGATTATTATTCCAAATTTTTATTGATTGTGATTTGTCGAAATTAATCTCCATGAATTAAACAAGTTATAAATTATAAATTCATTACATTGTTTTCAGGCTTCTTCTGGTTCCTCAGGATGGACAGAACGCAGTTGTGGATGAAGTAAGCGAGAGAGAGCATTCCGCTTAGTGTAGGAAAGCTCCACCTGAACACTGAAACAGCATCATCACCATCATCATCGTCATCATTATCACTACCACCATCACTACCATCATCATCAATATCAAAATCATCAAAAAAATACTTACTTCACCAGTATCATCATCATCATCATCATCACCACCATCATCATCATCAATATCAAAATCATCAAAAAAATACTTACTTCACCAGCATCATCACTATCATTGACATCATAATAAATCATCGCTATCATTGACATCATAATCATAATCTACTCACGAGGCACTGCAGGCAAGAGCTCGGTCTCCTCAAAGTTGAGGTGAATTCCCCACTTGAAGGCCTTCCTGAGGACAAAACTGAACAGGAAAATGATTGAGACGGTCCCTGTTCAGAAGTCATCATCATCATCAATATCGTCATCATCATCATCGTCGTTGTCATCATCATCGTTATCATCATCGTTGTTATAAAGACGTGACTAACATCAACACTTATTGATATTATTATCATCGATAAGTGACACAAATTCGATGATCGTCGGACGCACGCAAACCGCAAACCCACCGAAAGCGGACGTCTTCGTGAAGAAGGTCGGCGACTTGAAATTGAGGAGAGGAAACAAGATCACGACGAGGAACAGGGGAACCGTCAGCCCGAGGTTCCAAATCTTCTTGTAGAGGTCGTCCCCCCGGTCGCTACCGAGGGTCACGATGTAGGTCGGGTCGGACAGGGGGGCCCAGTGGAAAGAGGGTTTCTGAGGAGCGTCAAAGAGTCCGGTCAAGAATTTCTGAGAGGTGGCGTTCGGAACGATGCAGACGACTGAGACGAGTTCAAGGACTTATTGTTATTGAGCTGAATTTATTATTTACACTCGAATAATTAATAATAATTAATTCAAGTCATTAATATAATTATTAATTACGATCATGATTAGTCAAGATTAATTATTTATAATTAATTGTTACTACTAATGGACTACATTGCAAAACATTATAAAACAACATGCTTAGAGAAGCCTATGGACAGCAATAAAATGAGAAAAATAAATAACGAATTACGAAGCATTTACCGTCGTCGTAATCGGTTTCGTTGCCGAGGGGGATCGTCGAGTTGAACTTGTCCGTGATTTTGTCTTTTTGTCGGAATGAAAGAAAAAAGAAGAAAAAGATTCAATTATGTGGCATTGTACATTATCTTATTAGCTGATGATATTATCTTCTTCTTATATTATATTCAACCTTCTGCCTGATAAATTGACTCTCATTATCATTACGATTAAAATTCATCACCGTACATCGGTAAGTTGTTATTTCAGCAAAAAACAATTAAATTATCTATTATTAAATAATAATAATAACGACAAAAAACAATAATAACAATAATAATAACCATAACAACAACAATGATAATAATAACACTAATAAATTTATTTCACCCAAAATTAGAAATGCAAAAAACAAATGTAAAAAATTAATTAAACTTAAATTAAAATTAAACGAGAATCCACAAAACGGTTCGACTCACCGTAGACGAAATCGACGCCATTGTAGAGGAAGTTTGACAAGAGGATCCAGTAAACGATGGTCGCACACACGAGACTCAACAGCGAGGTGAACACGCTCACCCACTCGCCCCACCTGCCCAGGTAGTACTTGCAGATGTCCGTGAAGTCGAGCTCCAACGAACCGGGAACACCTGTACGATGTTCGAAAGAAGGTGTGAATGAGAGCTGATTTACTGACATTATCATAGACCAATAATATTTGTTGCTGTCAGTAATTTAGTAACGTGTGATAAAATGCAATATTTTTTAATAAAAATAATAATAATAACTATATTAACAAAAATAATAGATTTATTTCAATCATTTAAGCCAAAATTATAAATGCCAATGTTCACCAATATAGCTCTTTGATTTGACAATGAGATGGGCAGTGTACAAGCACACGGCAGCCATGAGGACCAATAGGAGGATGCCGCAGACGAATCCCGACTGAAATCGACCAATCGGAATTAAAGAGACAAAATTAATCAAATTAAGTGATCAACTTGATTACAGCTGGGAAGTAGACGTTCTAAATAACATACATAAATAAATTAATAAACTAATAAAAATACTAATTAAATGCATGATTAACAATGAGTAGTAAACAATTAACATTTGTTGCTAAACGAAATGACTAGGAATGTCAGCAACTTTAAAACATTTTCAAAGCACCTTTTCGATCGCCCACGGGATGCTGAGAGTTGAAGTGCCCATCATGGTGCTCCAGATGGAGAAGCTGGTAGAGCAGTAATCGATATCATCATTACCAACATCGTCATCATCATCACCATCACCATCATCATCATCATCATCGTTATTATTGTCTTTATCATCACCAACTTCATTATCATTATTATTGATGTTACCATCGTCACTAACTTCATCATTTTTATTATTATGGATACCATCATTGGATGATTATCATCATCATCTTCATCATCATCATCATCATCGTGCGCTCACTCACATGGTCACGAGGCTGCTCTGCTTCTTCGACTCGAGATCTTCGACGGTGATGATGGAGTAACATTCAGCGGGAAGCACATGGGCTGGCATCGTCTGCTGATAGTTAACAAAAAATTAGTAATGCTAAAATTAGTAATTAATGACCAGCTTCAAAGTAATAATAATAATAATAATAATAAAAATTCCTAATAATTATGTCACGATAATTAATAATTGTTATAATAAATATTATTAATTTTAATCAACTAATTAATTTGATATTAGTATATTACTGTCTGCATTATATACATATATATATAATATATATCAAATACATTAACAATAATAATAATAATAATAATTAATGACTGCAAGTAAGCAACTAACAAGCAGAATAGAAATTAAAAATCATCTTGCAATTGAAAAAAAAGAAATGTTCAGATTAATTTTTTTTAAATATGGATAAATTTTAATCAACAAAATTGCAGACCAACACTTAATGCAATTAGTGAAAGTGAAATAAATTAGCTCAATGGTTATTTTAGACTTAATTGGCCATCCAATTACTTTCAAGAAACACTTTAAATAAGCTGTCAATCAAATAAGCTGTCAATCAAATAAACTGTCAATCAAATAAGCAAGGACCGCCCTAGACTTCACTCACAAACTTTCCCTCCTCCCGATTGTCCAGACGAGAGTAGTACTTGTGACGGATCTTGGCCACGTTCGGGTCGTTCTCCCCCTCATCATGGACTTCCCCGTTCGACACGCCCACGTTGGAGTCGTACGCGCTGCTGATGCTGTTGGCGATGCTGTTGTCTAGGTCAGGGTGTCTCGTGGATCCATAGTTTAAAGGTCGTCTGATCGAGTGCAACAGGTGAAGTTAGGTCAATTGGCAATTTAAAGACATCATCGTTGTTCTCAAATGATTTCAATCTACTGGATTTATTTTTTTATCTATTTTATTAAAACCTTTGCGAATTCACGATAATGATGATGATGATAATGATGGAAAGCGATTTACGACGACCTGCAAATGGGTCGTAAGAAACTCTTACGTCGTGCACATGTAAATTGGAATTTAATGTCATCCGGCTCTTTTGCATATCAATACATATTTTGGTCCAAAGGATACAAAATCAATAATAAATTTAAACAACGTTATTGATTAAAGACTGAATGATCCAATCCCAATGTAGATGTCTATCTACATCTACCATTACGTTACTATAACATTTTAATATAATATATTATTACCATTATAACAAACGAATAATAATGGGCTGCTGCAAGAATAACAGAAGAATTGGTCTGACCTTATTACAATTTCGTGATCGGTTTCATGGACAATCAAATTTTTGTTTGGATTCGACTGTCGTCTGTTACATTGGAAAAAAAATGAAAAAATTTATTGTGAGTTGTTGAACTTCTGGGTGAACCACGACAACTTATCAAAAAGTCTCGTTTGAAATATTTTTAGTAATTACTTACTAAACCTGAATTTAAACTGAAAAATTAAACTAATTTGATGCAATTAGTCTTTTTAGCCAAACATTAGCTTCAGAGTCATCTTAAGCTTCAACTGCACAAATAATAGGCACCTCAAAATTTTGTCAGATACTTTTTATCCGATGTAATACAGCATCGTTACATAATGCAAGTAAAGCAACAGTAACTGGTATAACTAAGAATATCTGCAATAGCAGGCAAGCATATGATATCTGGTCATGTGATTAAATTCATGTCTTTGATGATTATGTAGAGTCTGACAATATTTAAAATTTGAATTTTTTTATAAAAGTCTAACAAAATTTGGCGTAACTTCATGTTTAATTAAATGCTAATACTTTACAAAGTTCTAATTGGTTACGAAGTTCCACCACAGTGCGTGTAATTTGCAAATAATATGAAATAAAATAAAGTAATAAGTTTAAACTCACATGGCATCTCTTAGATTATCAATCTTAGATTGTTTCTTCGGATGTTGACTATCAGTCAATAATGGGGTCTCTTCATCATCAAAATCATTGATGCAGAGTTTTTCGTTTTCATCGTTGTTAACAGAACAGTTTCTGGAATCGAGAAAGTTATCACCCATAATGAACCGTTTAAAAAACCGAATGACTTCGTGACTATATACTGTGGGGTGTGACGACCAAAATAACTATATCCTTAATGTTTGAGTGGGATTATTGTTCAAAACACTTAAGTAACATATGACTTACATTTTAAAAGTGGATGAATGATACATCACGAATCTTTAAAATAATATTAAACATAAAATTGTTTAAATTAAAATTATGTTTCAATCAATTAAATAAAATGTAAACATTAAAAGAAAAATTACGTTCTTTGACAAGATGCAAGATAGAGTTTCTAAATAGATTTATTATAAAATTATACCAAATTACCATAAATTAAAATACTTTTATCAATAAATTTTTAACTTAAAAAATATTTTTTTGTATGAGGGTGACAAACTCAACACCTTCGTCGAATTTCAGACGCAGTTCCGTGTGGTACCCGGAAGGTTTTTGGGATCCTGATTGTTCGTGTAGACTGACCATAGTCCGCGAGCAGAAAAGCGAGTTTTGATATATTTTGAGTGTGACAGTTTCTTTTTAATTGGAGAAAAACATGCCAGAAAGCCACAGCTTCGGCGTCGAACCAATTTCCTGTCACTCCTGGAACAAGGATAGATCGCGTAAGTTCAACAAAATTCCTAACGACCAAGATAAAATAACCTTAATCAGGCATTTGGGACCCGTAACATCTAATTGTTATCAATCGGTGATTTCTTTCTTGAATCACAATACTAGAGTTTAAATTTAAAATTTTAATTTGCCAGAGGTGGCCATCTCTCTGAATAACAATGAGGTTCAGATCCATAGCACCTCAGGTGGGAGATGGACACTCAAGGAAACTTTGTCTGACCATGCTCAGAGAGTCACAGGTGTTGACTGGGCTCCATCCAGCAATCAAATTGTGACCTGTGCTGCTGTGAGTGTCGATCAAAACATTATATTGATTCAACTAGTTTATATTTTTATATTGTTTATATAGAAGTATTTATTTTTGAACTTTTTCATGATGTAGGTGCACATCAGTTTAGACTTATTGCTTTACAAATGAATAAACACTCACATCTATCAAACAGGACAGAAATGCTTATGTTTGGACACTGACCGAGGGAAAATGGAAGCCGGCGTTGGTAGTGCTTGGCATAACCAGGGCAGCCACCTGCGTGAAATGGTCACCTCAAGGAAACAAGTTTGCAGTTGGTAGTGGTAACAGATGTGTTTCCATCTGCTATTTTGATTCTGCCAATGACTGGTGGACCAACAAGAAGATCAAGAAGCCCATCAGATCCACAATAACTTGGTACATATTGTGACTTTGCTCAATATCTTTCATACTTTAGATTTTAGCTTTGATTTTGTCGTGGTTTATTGTGCAAACAAACTAGTATGCAAAGTATCTTTTACATCAAATCACTTAAAATCATATCATATCTCTTGAATTTCAGTCTCGATTGGCATCCTAACAACCAGATACTCGCTTGCGGGTCAACTGATTTTAAGGCAAGGTACGTGATCCCTAAAAAAGATTTTTCAATTGTTTGGTAACATAACTTAGAGATTTTGTATTTGTATTTGTTGTTCATTAGTGAAACCCTAACTTATTATCTTATTCAATTCAGGATCTACAGTGCCTGCATGAAGGAGGTCAAAGATCAACCTGCCCCATCAACTTGGGGAGACAAGCTTGTCTTTGCCAATCTCCTGGCTGAGTTCTCATCGGAAGGAAGTAAGATGGACTGTTTGGATCTATTAAACAAATTATTAAATGAATTATTAATTTTTAGATTTACTAGCTTTTGCTAATTTGGAATATAATTTTAAGCTGGTCAAAAGATAATCAATTTTCATTGTCATGTATGAGCTTGTATGAGCTAAATTGGCACAAAATAAATAATATATTCATAGGTGGATGGGTTCATGGAATAAGATTCTCTGGCAATGGTGAGAAGTTGGTTTGGGTAGGACATGACTCCAGCATCTGTGTCGTTGATTCTGCAAAAGGAAATGCGTGAGTATCCTAATTCACCTCATTTAAATTGGGAATAAATTGCATTGTGATGTGCTCCCCAGGCTGGCCATTTTGAAGACGGAGCACCTTCCTTTTATGGACGTGACATGGATTAGTGATAACAGTCTGGTTGTTGGGGTGAGATTGATTTTTTTACACTCAGGTTGTCAGCCTGATTTTGTAGCTCATACCTAAATCCCGACAAAGATTGTTGGGTCTTTTTGTGCTGCCATCACAGTTGTGACACATGCATCCACGATCCTTGCTTATATCATGTCGTGTCATTGCACATATTTATTATTCGCAGGGTTATGACTGCATTCCCTTGGCTTACACCTATTCCAATGGATCTATCACCTTCAAGAACAAGATGGATTCTGACACCAAACAGTCTGAGACGAAGCGAGGAGGGTCAGTGATCAATGCATAAATTTCAACCCATCTTTTTAAGATTTATTTCAAAATAAAAATTTGAAATAAGCTGACTTTTTTGTCTTTTCCAGGGCAATGGCCCACTTCAGGACCCAGGACTCGAGGGGAACTGACAGCAACGATACTGTCCTCAGCTCCCTGCATCAAAACACCATAACGTGAGTCATTGCTGCCTCAAGCATCGCTTTGTTTCTATGCAAGTTTTAGCTCACAAAACCCTCCAACTATTGGCTAATGGATAGTCAAAGCATTGACTCACTGGTCCTAGGATGTAATCAAGGCACTCAATAACTAACTTTAGCTTTTGGTATTTGGCCTTAACAAGTTTGCTTTAATTGTCCAATAGCCAGCTCTCTCTACACACTGGCACCAAGGACAAGTGCACCAAGCTGACTACCTCGGCTGCTGACGGTCTCTTGGTTGTCTGGGATGTCAAGGTAATCACTCTGTCACTACATTTCTTCATCTTATGAATCACAGAAATTTCAATTTCACTTGAATTTATAATGTTAGCTGATGATACTTTATTTTGGCAGTGATCTCTGCTTTTGGTTTAGCCTGTGTGACTCATGCTTGGCTCAAGAAGAATTAACAGTGGATCAATGTCATCATCATATTTTGACAATGTTCATTTTAATCAGATTTTGCTTTACATTCACGACTTGTTCTTTCATTCAATTTCCAACTTTTCTGACTTCTATGTGAGGTGTTGCGATGTCCGGGAACTAGAAGAACACGAGCCTTCTCTTGGGAATATCGATTAGATTGAAGTTATTAGCAACCTCGCCATGCAGTGAGTTGCCAAAAGTTGAATCTAATGGTTGTTCGAGTTTGGGCCTGCATTTCTTTTTTGTTCTCGGTTTTCGAGACTTCATATGTTGTTTCCTGGAAATTCTCGACCGACGATAATTTCTGTGGATGTGCTTATGGCATTTCAGATTAAAGGATCTCGAAAACCAGCCAAATCGCCCGACCGATTCTTCCCAGGTCTTGCTTCTCGCCTTTGAGATTTATATTGGTCGATCTGACCCTCATAAGTTTTTTGAAGTCGAAGACCAAGCTTGATCGGCCGGACGTTTGCCAGCTTTGGATTGTGGGTGCGGCTGATGGCCTCATTTAGTGGACATTCATTCTATGTTGGATTTGCTTGGCAATAAAAGTGGACTTGCAGCATAATCTCATTAAACAATATCACAATTTTCACAAAACAATTGTTGGCTGCTTGCTCAGTTACTAATTCAAATGGCAATGGTGAGGTTTAAGTGTATGGAAAATGGTTTGCCACTATTTAATGAAAACTTGATAGCTGCATGTGAGGCAGTGTTTCCCTTAATTAAATAAAAGTTACATGTTGTGGGAAAGTCTAAAGCTTTGAATGTATTTCCATTCTAAATTGATTCTTTACAGGTGATTAAAGTAAGTTTGTGAGTTGCTGCCATTCACATTCTTTGTAGTTTCTTATGCAATCTGCCAAATAAAAAAGTTTCCAAAAAATAAACATATTTAATGCCAAATGAGAAAAGAAGTGAAGTATGGGCACATGAAACTAATGAATAGTCACCTCGACATCACTCCGCAAATGGTGTACTTATCTTGCATCGTTGCGGAGGTACCCTGTGACGTTTTGGCAGCAATGTCCTTCAGCTTCTTGCTTACCTGCTCTTTCAGCTTTTTGTCAGATTTAAGCAGATTTTTGTCTATTATCTGAATACCAATAATATTTCACATAAGAGGAAATGAGCCTCCTCAAGGATGAGTGCCATTAGAATTAGAAAGATGGCCCAACTTTATTCATTACTGATAGCAACAGACTGTTACTCTCTGAGTCATCATCCCTGCAGAACCAAGTTGCCATGAACCTTGGCATTTCCTTAATGTTCAAGAGGTTGTCTGGTGGATTCCCATTCAGTATCATCACGGCTTCTGGGTTTTGATGAAGGATCTAGAAATAACCTTTACGACTTAATTATGGCCTTCATGACGTTGCGCCCGTCTGCGTTGTGGTTAGGTGGTCTTATTATGAAAATAATTATCAAAATAACAAATGCTTCCATAGCAGAAGAGATTCTTACCAAGTCAAATAGCTTCAAATAAGAAGTAGGGATGGATGATGATCTGCTGGAAGATATGTTGATGAAGATATTTTTAACCAGGTAATCCAGCCAATAAAGATTGAGGAGGTGTTTTTCTGAAACAAATTAATCACTCAACCACTCACTAATTCAAATGTTTTACTGAGAGTAGTCCATTATCCTTACTGAGTTTGTCTCTTGTAGCACCAGCAGGATTGCCCCTGCTATCAAGATACCTGATGATTGCTGACATGCAGTTGATGCAACAGGTTCTCAGCAATTCATTCTCCTGTTGCAACACAAATGTCAATTGCTGGATTGGCTTTAATGACATAATTCAATCAAGTAATAAGCAATTACAAGTAACGGTAAAGAATGCATTGATAATTGATAACTGTGACAAACTTACAGAGGCCATGAGATTGAGAACAATGCAGTAGACACTCCGGACAACATGGACCGGAACGTCTGTGACACTGAATTTCTCTCCCATATGACACTCGTTAAAAAGGATTTTTACGAAACCACCACCTGAAAGTATATTGACTGATTAACAAAAGAATTAAAATGAAGAGCTGACAGATTTGAGCAGGTGGATGGATGAACATTGATTTAATAAATAGAAAATGTAGAGATGGGCTACAAAAATAATCTTTAAAAAGGATGACCAAGCAGTAAAAATAATCTTCAAATCACACCTGTGTCATTGGAGACCACATTATCAGTATCCCCAGTGGCATCGACAGATTGCATGAAAGAGCCATACGTGAAGTAGAGGCCCCAGAACAGAGATCTGATAGTTTGTGATAGGACTGCCATTTCAGAAACATCGTTAAACCTGCTTCTGGCATTAGAGGTACTATCGGGAGGTCTCATCAACAAGTCGACGTTTGATTCGTGGACGTAGAGTCTGTATCCGATCGGCTGTAAATAAAAATCCACTTTTTCATTGGCTTACCAGGGCTTTCGGTGCAAATGCATTACCAATGCAAAGGTAGCATGGAAGGTCAAGAGAATGCAGAGCATTTGCAGAGACGAGAGGAACAACTTGTGAACGTCAGCGTCGCAATCAAAGGGGAATGAAATTGAGTTTATGGAGTTGATGAATTGCAAGAGTTTTCCAGATGTTGACGTGAGCAGAAGGAAGACTGGAAAAACCAATGTGACTCATCTATTAAGTGGTTATCGTTAATTAAAGATCAATATTAATCTTATTATTATTATTATTATTATTATTACCTACCCTGTTTGCTCCTGATGCAGTATGATTTGATGAGCATCACATTGATGAACATCAGAGATGATGAATACAGATTCATGTCATCACTCTCCATGGCATAAACATTAGTAACTTCTAACAGGCTTTCAACTGCATAACAATAATAAACATTCCAATGCAACATTTAAGCAACCAGATGCACTCTATTAACAGTCATACTGGTAATTCCTGAACAATTTTGTTATTATTATTTTAATTATTTTTATTATTGATTTAATTTGAGGATTGTTCACCTGCTCTATTTTATTTTTATTTTATTAAGTTGGCATAGGGCCAAAGCCTCTTACCTGCTCACTATAAAAAAAAAAGCAAGCAAAACATTGAGAAAAGAAACGAGAGGATCAACCAGTAAACGAGAAAAGGTGACAAGTCATATTCATTGAGGAGGGAGGTGAAGCGACTATAGGTGCTGGTCGAGACAATGCTATTAGGTAAATTATTCCAGGTATTAATTATTCGATTTGTGAACAAACATTTGGTGCTGTCTATTGTGCAAAATCTGACCTAAGTTTAAATTGATGACTTCTAGTTGATGAGTAGCTTGCAAAACGAATATGGTTTTTAAGGAACAATAATTATGTAATTATCAACAATAATTATCTAATTATCAACAATAATTATGTAATTACCAACCACATGAGACCAGCTTAAGGTCTTGAGTTGTGATGGAATCATCTTGATTGCAATGGGTGTCAGTATCACCAACTAGTTGTTGTTCCCCACCATTATCATCAACATCGTGGTCGTTAAGAAATGTCATGAGATTGATGAACAAGGCTTTGTTGTATTCTATAGAGTATGGTTAATAACAATATCAAGTATAAATACCATTTAATGTAATTTTGGTATCAGATAAATTTGTTCAGAAGTAGGTACTATATTAAATTAGATTATTATAAGTGTTATTAAAATATTATTAAATTAATAACAACCACCACTAGCACTAGTTAATTGTTGATAGGCAATTGATTGTAACTGATTGATACCAACTTGAAATATGATCGCTAAATTGAGTGAACATCCTCGGAGCTGCCGACATCATCATTAATCTCACGCGACGCTTCAAGGATCTTCGTTCAGGTCCTTCAACTTCTTGACAATCTTGAGTTGACGTGAGACATGTTTGCAGCAAGCCTAAAATGTTGACCAGGACTTGCTTGTCTTCAGAGGAGGCAAAGATTGACTGAAATAAGTGATAATAGTTTGAAAAGAAGAGAGCAAATTTGGCAGGCAGACCAACCATAACGGATTTCAAGCAGGGTTCGAACTGGACAACCGTCTCAACCACGTCTTCTGTTCTTTCGTTCTTTAAAACTCGAGGTAACTAAATAAGAAGTATTGACGATTTTACTGAATTTCTGAAACTACAATAAATAACTGATTAATAACATTGTTAATTAACAGCTAACTGTCGATAATTAAAAAACAAAAAAAATCACTACCAAGACATGCTCGCAGAAATCATGCAAGAGTTGCCTCTCATAGGCCCAGTTGAGAAACTTCAGGGGCTGTGGACACCAAACATCAACCGTCGTCAACTCTCCTTCCATCCACTCGGACAATTGGCTTTCAGCGACTGTATCTGTTGGCGTAATAAACAATTAAGTAGATAACTTGCATTAATTACTTAATCTAAATTATTTACGTCTTAAGTTTTAAAAGTTAAGAATATAATTAATCAATTGCAGTTAAAAAGTTTCAGTGACAAGATACAATTAACATGCACCCATATCTCCGATGGCTTCATAAACACAGCCAGTGACATCTTCTTTAGGTTCTTGGAGCTGTGAAATGTAGAAAGAATTAATAAAATCAAGTTCATTAATTCAATTCGACATCGACAACAAAAACTGACGGTCAGCAAATGGATGACAAACTTCAACATAACCACATTAACCACTGGACAGAAAAGTGGTGATGGTGGCAGCGGAGATGATGATGAAGAGGGAGGATGCTGATGATATGATATCAACTTGATGAAAGAAATGATCAACTCCATCCTCCTCGGAATGAAATGCCTTCGAACAGCAAAATAATTGAATTTAAATAATAACAGAAAGCTTACAATTAGTTAATACTAACATTACTTATTATACAAGTTTTTAATAATAACTGAGTTAATTAATTAATAATAATAATAATAATAATAATAATAATAATAACAATAACAATAATAACAATAACAATACTAATAACAATAACAATAATAATAATAATAATAATGATAATAATAATAATAATAATAATAATAATAATAATAATAATAATAATAAGACTACTGATAGCAGTTAATTATAAGTTTAACTTAAAGGCCTAGTAGACACACTAATGCAACTCATAGGGACCTTACTTGTTATCGTCAATGGTGTACAGAAACAGTGATGTTAACAACGCCATACCGTGATTCAAAGCACGTAAACAACCGCCAGACCCTTCTCGCCATTCGTCGTCACCGAGCGATGGTGATGTTGCCATGGAGATGAACTCGTCCACCATCTCCTTCAACGAACCTAGAAAAGGAATAAAGAGCAGACTAGCTTTGATTATCAGTAGTTTAGTGATGCTGAAGATTCTTAATTATGAAGATAATTATAAAACAAGTTAATTATAATAATTGTAATCAAGTTGTGATTGGACAACCTTCCAGCGAATGAAGTCCATCAGATATCATGACGAAAAGATTTATCAGGTCATAATTTTCAAGTCCAATATTTTCTAGTAATGGCTTTAAGAATTGCAAAAGTACTTTGTCAACTGATGACTTTGTTTCCTCAGATAAGCTGATCAGAAGAGAAATAGTTCGCTCGGTTTAAAAACGAGATTGAGGTGGAACAACGAGTCAGCATGCATCTGGCGACATGTTGGCAAAATTGCGAAAATGCAAACATTTAATAATGTTTTATAAAGCATTCGTTCGACCATAATCCAAGCTGGCTGATAATCAATAACAATTTTTTTTAATCAATTGTGGCTTGGAAATCTAAAGTGAGTCATCTGTAATCTCACCAACTCCAACTTTTGAAGTCGACCATGCGTACCAAGAATTCACAATAGCTGACTTCCACGATGGTTCGACTAAACGCCAAAGGAGAATGCAAGGACATTAGTTCTGAACGACTGTTGTGGTACTTTTCCAATAAGTGCTGGTAAACTTGGTAACACGTCGAGATCGAAGCAAGAAAATTGCTTGCAATGACATCAACCAGAACTGTCGACAAGGTGTTGGATTTGCTGCTTGTTATTTTCTGCAATAACTATGCGGAAGAAAGTATACCAACAATAATAAATAATAAATGTGCCATTACATTAATGTACATTATTGCATAGTAATATGCATCCAAAATTAATGTCATAATTACTATCGTCTTTGTCGTCATCGACTAACCATAAGCAAAGACACAGACTCGCCAAAATACGATTTGTACAGGTGCTCGAAGAAGTCTTTACAACCGAAGACATTAGAATTTCCTCTGCCATCTGGATTTGTTCCCATTGTTTTGTATTCGCTTTGGAAAGCATCATCATCCAACAAATCATTCTCCAGCACTTCCATTAAAATCCTGAATAATAAGAATGATAACAGTGACAAATGTTGTTGTCCATATCCTTCCTTTGCATTTAGCACCGTCAGACTAACTTCATTTTACAAAATATCATTTACTGGATGTAACTAAGTAACTACCTCACAATGTTGATAAAATAAGTATAAATAGCCACCAATATTCATTCAATTAAGCAGGTCTTACAAACAGAAATGTTGTCATCACCATCATCATCAACCTCATCATCGTTAAGAACCTAGAATGGAACCAACCTCCACTGATGAAGAATGAGGTCACTCACAAGCAGCATACCCCTGCCCTCAAGATCACCTGAAAGCACATCCTTACCAGAAACCTTTAGAGTCGAGCAATGCAGGTGACTATCGGGTAGTTCTGTTGACGAGGGTGGTGACGACGGTAATGTCGTGGCATGTTGTATCAATGCCGAAGCAACCTCTGAAATTCTTTTTAAAGGCACAGCCTGAGGAAGGTAGTCAGTCCTGCATAGTAATTAAAGTAAAATCATAAAAACATTCAATTAATAAATTGGTTATAAGTAATTCATTGAACTGCATTGCAGTGCTCCTTAACCATTTTATTTGAGAGGTTAATGCATGCAGATTACAATATTACTCATTTCAAAGCCATTTCAAGGGACAACCAACAAATCAACGACGTGCAAATTCCATGTGATTGACATGAAAAAGCCACGACATGAATACCTCAAGAGCAGAAGGAAGGCCTCGACCACACTTCCAAGCCTAAATTTCACATCCTTTTGAAATTGTCTCGACACCTTTGCAGAGTCAAGAACAACATCCAACAGGTGCTCGTAGACTTTGGGGTCTGTAAACAACTTTACACTGTCTTCTTTGTGCCTGTAATTTTATTGTACAGTGATGACATGTCACAATTAGAATAATAATAATAAAATAATAATAATAATAATAAATAATAATAATAATAATAATAATAATAATAACATGTTTATTTATAAAGTGCAACAACTGTCAGGAGTGCTCAACCATTTGTATAGCGCCACATCCCAGTGGCACTTTGTGGCAATGCAAGTTGGTTCGCAAACACGACACGTAACGACTCTTGCCTTTACCGTCGTTCGCAGGGACCTTGTTCCCGACCTCTGAGCCAACTTTCATGTCGAAAATAAATATTTAACAGCATTAATAATCACAACAACCTGTTCAAGACGATGACAAGCAGCTTGTAGGCATGGCTTAATGGAGAGATGAAGTGCCTGCTATTGCAATCCTCCATGCACCTGACAAGAGATTCTATACCTGTGTGAGGATTTTGGTGGCCAGGATGATTAAGAAGCAATGATTAAGGCATAATAATTAATCTGAGCAATGTACTAGACTTGGATGCAATAATGATGATGATGACGATGGCAAGGATGATGATGATGCCACGGCAATGACAACCACGGAGCAATTAATAATAACCGTAAACATCAAAGTGCCTCGGGTAGAATGTCTCTTGTTGTGCCAGTATTTGAAGAGACCTCAAAAGAGAGCTGTGACAATAATCAAACAAAAATGATTACATGTGTATAACACCACAATCATCATTGTAATTGCAATTGTAACTTCATTTATATAGCGCCACATGCATAGCGTCAGAGGCGCTTCTTGTAACCATCTAATATAGCGCTCCTTCCCAGGGGTGATGGCGGCTGGCTGGGACCACTTAACCTATTCGGCTAACCTGCACGCCGTCATCATCATCATCATCATCATCATCATTGATGTCATTATAACTCAGATAAACTAATATCAACCTGATCAAAATCTCACTGGACGTACTCAAAGCTTCAAAAAGAAATTCTGGAAAAAAAAAAATAAATAAAGCATTCATACAATAATCTGATGAAGATGGGCAATCAATTCTCTTACCACCAACATAATACAGTCTAATTAAACACATTCTAATTGTCTGCCTCCTCTATCAACAAGATTATATAACTTAAAATAGAGTCAGCAGGTAGAGTTGCAAATAATCCTTTGAAAAACAAAGAGATATTGATTCTGACTATATGGCCTGGTGAAAGGTTATGAGGCAGCAATCATCGCTTAACCCTAACGAACTGTTTACGAGGACCAGAGACTCAACGATCCAATTGCTTTGATAAAAACAACTAACAAAGCCATGATCGATCGCACAACAGCACAATACAAGATGTTATTTTCACGATACTTATTGCTTATTTAATTGCATTTAAATTCATTCTTTCATTGCTTATTTTTCACCTTCATAATTACCACAACCAAAACAATTTCTTCAACTTCACCTGTTAGATCAGCCCTAAAGACCAGCTCACAATGACCCGGGCAAAGTTCACCCCTAAGGAGGACAAGAAGGCACTGAGTTGCCCCGGCTTGAACTTTGACCCTTCGACTTCTGATGAGTTTCTTAAAGACCAACATGATCTGAACCCCGTCTCCGTGCTCTGCGACCTTCGTCAAGATGTTTTGGATTGGCAGGGAGTTACTGATCAGGACCTTCAGAAGTCCTGCCAATTCATGGATTCATAGTTGTCAGTTGAATAGAAACAAGTTAATTAATTGATACAAGTACAAACTCATGAGAGATTAAAATTCAAAGACATCTGGCAGATAAATATTTTCCAATCCAATAATCATTCTATGTGCTCACACGATGACTAATCACCCACCAAGCATGTTGAGCTCAAGATCCTCCGAGAGATCGCACGTATCGAGCAGAAACAGGACGTCGAAAGCGACTCTCTGCAAAGTGGGAATCCCGATCGAAGACAAAGATGAATGCGTTTGGACCATTTCTGAGGTTTGTTGAGAAAGGCCGTTCAGCATCTGAAACCAGGTGAAGCTACAACTCATCTGGACCTCCTCGTCTAAGTAAGTCAAGCCTTGGAGAAGGAGGTTGACAGTTTCACCTGGATTAGATAAAACTGTAACTAAACTACAACCAATAATCTTTAGGTTGTAAAGTATTCAGTGTCATTATTAAATTTACTTGATGAGTCACACGTCACCTCAATCAAGGAGATTACTCATGAAAACTTGAAATGTGACTCATACCATTCTCGTTAAGAAATACAGGCAGAACCACAGGATATTTCTGTAGAAGATGACCCAGGAGATTTGTCAGGGCTGAAAAGTGACTGCCTTTTAAACTCAATTCTTCCAGCTGAAGGAATAAACATAGAACCTAACTAAGTCTTTTCTTAGCTAAGCAATAAAATTGATTAATGTTGATGAATAACACTTTGGAAAGTAACACAGCAATGATGGAACAAGTATATTTTCACTGACTTTTTTGGACACAGTGGTAATGGTTTCCTCTTTAACTTTTACATTTTCAATGAGACAGACAAGTCCCATTAAAGCTATGAAGATGAAGCCAATTTTCACAAAAAAAACTCATGATGAATTGAAACCTACTAAAAAAATCTCTTTGAAGACTGATTTGAGATCTAATAAGTTGATTAGTTAATCAGCTAACTCAACTGTTAGTGAACATAAATAATACTCGATCACATTTTTTGTTACGAATCAAAAATTGACTAGTTTTTATAAAATAACGACCCAGCTTTCATTAGAATGAGCCTTCACATCATTGAGCCATCAAAGAGTGGCTCTGTTTAAGTGATATCATAACGACAAAAATTCAGTAATTAGCAAGCATAAATTTTCTAATTATTACAACTTTCCCAGGATTACAAACCGTCATCTACTAAAGATTATCATAACATCACACGTGGTTACCTTCTCCAACAAGAGGATGTAAGGCCACTTCTTGACCTTCCTGACAAGCCAAATCTAGTAATTCAATTATTTACTTTAGATTATCACCAACTTCATTCTAGCAAATTGCGTTATATTTACTCATCAATCTCCTTAAATTCCTTAACTGGCACCACTTACAAAAATACAAATTTGTTGAAAAAACTGACCAACTAACGACTGGATGATTCGGGACACTACCGCGGCACTACTCGCCAACAAAGATGTTAGATCCCTGCTTGAGGAGCGAACAGTCTTAAGAAAATAAACAAGTACGACTTTTTTTCTCGCCTTTGAAACGAAGCAATTTTAATGGTCAGTAAATGTCTTCAAATTATTCGGCACTAAAGTAGGTGTCTTAAACCTTGGTGAGCTCAGGGTTGGCCAACGATTCTATCATGCAAGCGACGCACTGATCCTCGAAAACCCATTTTATATCATGTGTTTTGTGGTTATCGCAAATTATTTCCATCTTTACTCGTCACTCATTCGTAATCAGAATTTCTTAAATGATAGACTCGCAAACACAACTGCTCTAAACTCGCCGCACTCACAAAGAAGCAGACGACAAATGTGAATCCTTCTTTTGCGAAGCATTAAAAATATTTTTTTTAATGGATAAAAAACGAAAAATGTTCAAAATTATTAAAAACAATCATAATTATAATATATTAATAGTTATTCTATTTTATCCCAAGGATATTTCATAAGACAAAATTGAAAGATCTAAGTTATGAAAGTTATTATTTTTGTTCCATAAATAACTTTTTTTAAGTTTAAACAAATTTTTTAAAATCATAAATTCATAATTAAATAAAAAATCAATCAGATTAATCCGGCTTCGTTATCAGGTAATTTTTCACCATAAATGCGGTTATAAATTCTAACGATGGCTATTTATCGTTAATTTCCCACAAGTTATCAAAGTTAAAGACTTTTTTTTTACAAAGTAATATTCCAAGAAAAATAATTAAAGCCAAAAGAAATTCTTATCATAATAAATTTAATTACTTTTAAGTTTTGACAGATTAGTCCAAAATTTGAGAATCGGGAAATGTTTCCACAGGTGCGTTTAAGTCGCGAAAAGTAAAAATGTTAAAAATTAGTAATAAAAACATAACATTTGCCGGCTGCTTCACAGTCGCCATTTTTATTTTGCTGGTTTTTTTTGCCGGTCCACCTGCCGCCAATGATGCTTTCCTCATGGGGAGGACGCATTTTTGCTTTCCAGAGATGTTTCTGTTCATTATTTTTCCTTTAGATATTTTTATGTCCAAATCGGCATTCCCAAGTGCTACATTTACGCTTTCATCACTTCCCCCCAAATCTGGAACAGACTTACCCGGGCGGATTTAGGAAGGCCGGGGGGTTCCATGGTCCCCCACGCTATTTGGGAAATATAAGAAAAAATTAAGTAAATCTATAATAAAATAAAAATTAATAAAAATTTTAAATTAAAATGTAAAAAAAATGTATCTTAATTTAAACTTTCTTTAAATTATTTCAATAATATACCGCTTTGGACGAAAATTTTAGTAGTTGTGCTTCTCTCCCCTAAATCCGTCTACCGGTGTCCCCTCACCAAAGCCAAAGTGTTCTAGATCCGCCCTTGAACTGACCCTCAGAACAGCCAACACTGTTTCACACTGGCAGTGGCGCAACCAGCAAAAATTATTATTATTATTATTATTAGTATTATTATTATTATTATTATTATTATTATGATTATTATTATTATTATGATTATTATTATTATTATTATTATTATTATTAGGATTATTATTATTAGGATTATTATTATTATTATTATGATTATTATTATTATTAGGATTATTATTATTATTAGTATGCGGTTATTATTATTATTATTATTATTATTAATTATTATTATTATTATTTATTATTATTATTATTAGTATTATTATATTATTATTATTAGGATTATTATTATTATTCTTATTATTATTATTATTATTATTATTATTATTATTATTATTATTATTATTATTATTATTATTATTATTATTATTATTATTATTATTATTATTATTAGTATTATTATTATTATTATTATTATATTATTATTATTATATTATTATTATTATTATTATTATTATTATATTATTATTATTATTATTATTATTATTATTATTATTATTATTATTATTTATTATTATTATTATTATTATTATTATTATTATTATTATTATTATTATTATTGACTATCTTCAGTCTGCAGTCTTTCTTTTGTATCATTAATAAATTATTAAAGTATTTTATTATAAAGTTTCAAACCAGTTAAAGCAAATGTAAATAAAAAGTTTATGGTATGTTTAAAATTGTCATATGATATGATTGATATCCTAAACATTTCACTTATTCTAAATTATGTACAAAGTTAAGGCTTGCGCCCACCCCCCCCCCAACTCCCCAGCCCCCTGGTTTCGCCACTGCACACTGGTTTAAAAACTTTCCTTTTTACGTAAAGCTGTCCTCAGTCTTGAAGTTGTTCTAAAGTTCTGGAATATGTCACTATAATCACATTCGGATTCGTTATTAATAATTTTTTCCGTTAACTTATTCGTGTTATACATTTAAAAGTTTTATGGTCGGACATACACACCCTATCCAATCCCGTTGGGTGCAGCTCAAGGGGGAATGGGTTACCTCCATGCTTTTTGGGATAAATAAGTCCCTGATAGAAGGATTGTCTGATAAATTCAAGTAACTCATGGAGTCGTGGGCGAATATTGACACGCATGATCGATCGCTGGTGAGCGGGAAACATTTTAATAGAGTTAAGCAATTAACAGCAAGAATTCGCCTCATTTTCTTGAGCCAGGATAACGTGAAAGAGATCAAAATGGAGTTATTTTTATATCCATTTTGGAAATTAAACATTCCGAGACAAAGGCTCGCTCTGTTGTCGAGTGAGACACAACCTGGCATCCCATTAAGGATCAAAACCAGCTGCACGAACTCACGGCAAAGTACGTTGTTATCCCAAATAAATAATGCACCGGTCGATTTTTGTTTTTTGTTCTCGCGACGTTTTTGTCGTTTATTTTTTATTTTTTTAAATTTTTTTTCTTTAAAATTAAATTTAAATTAACACGATCGCGTTGGTTAAGAAGTAGAACATTTTTCATTACAAACAAAATCAAGCTTAGATGTATAGGATAGATTATTTATTTTATAATTTTGGTTCAATGAATTCATTATGGATCCTCGGATGGAAGAATCTTTTATGATAAATGAATAGAATCTTTTATGATAAAATGGGCTTTCTTGTCCATATGATTTCTCTAGAATATTGGTTACTAGTAGTCGATGATTTATTTTTTCCAATTTTATTTACAATAAGACGACATTTCAGATTATGGATAGATTTGAATTCATAAGCAATAATGCTGAACCAATTTAAAGATTAAAACATAATTTAAATAGTTAAAGAGTAATTTATCTAGTGAAGTAATATCTTCATAATTATTATTATTCATTATTTATTTATTATAATACCAATAATTTCCGTTGTGATCACTTTTTGGACAAACATCTACGTCATGTTACTTGCTTAAATTGCTCAATTCAAATATAGACCTGGAGATTTGTAAATTAAATTCTCTCGTTAAAAAATAACGCAGCCACATTATTACAAATAACAGTAATAATATTATAACTCACCAGCATGCCGTGATAATAGCCGCATGGTTGATAAATTGCATCTTAATAGCCTCATAAATAAATCCCACATTAAAAAAGGCAAATATAACACAACAAGTAGCTATGCATAAGTCATACATCATTTGAGATACAACTCCTCGTCCTTTCAGTTCCAAGGCCGGCCACCGAGATAGAGGGGGTCCAAGTGCCCGAGGGTCGGGCAAGTTTTAACGGCCCGTCGTTATCCCCTTCCATAAGTATCAATTGATGATATAAAAACAAGCTAGATTCTACGCATGGGGCGCAAAATTTCGGACGCGATCCTGTACAGCCTTCCTACCCTAGCCACGCCGACGGAACAACATTTCCAGCACTCCCGGGACCCAAAGACAAATTACACCTTTCTGCACGAACAAAACCTTAACCCTTCCATCAGTATCAGTTCATTATATACGGCGGTAACGCAATAGAGCCAGTAATTCAAATATAGACCTGGAACTTTATAAACTGAATTCTCTCGTTAAAAAATAAACGCAGACACTACAAATAATATTATTATAACTCACCAGCATGTCATAATAATAGCCGCATTGCTTTCCAAATATATCTTAATAGACTCATAAATAAAACCCACATTTAAAAAGGCAAACATAACACAACAAGTAGCTACACATCAGTCATATATCATTTGAGATACAACTCGTCATTCCAGTTCAAAGGCCGGCCACCGAGATAGAGGGGGTCCAAGTGCCCGAGGGTCGGGCAAGTTTTAACGGCCCGTCGTTATCCCCTTCCATAAGTATCAATTGACGATATAAAAACAAGCTAGATTCTACGCGTGGGGCCCAGAATTTCGGACACGATCTTGTACAGCCTTGCTACCCTAGCCACGCCGACGGAACAACATTTCCAGCATTCCTGGGACCCAAAGACAGCGCAACTTACACCTTTCTGCACGAACAAAACCTTAACCCTTCCATCAGTATCAGTTCATTATATACGGCGATAACGCAATAGAGCCAATAATTCAAATATAGACCTGGAACTTTATAAACTGAATTCTCTCGTTAAAAAAAAACGCAAATGCAAATAACATTAACGACGATAATAACATTATTATAACTCACCAGCATGTCATAATAATAGCCGCATTGTTGATAAATTGTATCTTAATAGCCTCATAAATAGAACCCACATTTAAAAAGGCAAACATAACACCACAAGTAGTCGCACATTAGTCATACATCATTTGAGATACAACTCCTCTCAAAATCCTTTCAGTTCCAAGGCCACCGAGATAGAGGGGGTCCAAGTGCCCGAGGATCGGGCAAGTTTTAACGGCCAATTGTTATCCCCCTTCCATAAGTATCAATTGACGATATAAAAACAAGCTAGATTCCACGCATGGGGGCTAAAATTTCGGACACGATCCTGTACAGCCATGCTACCCTAGCCATGCCGACGGAACAACATTTCAAGCATTCCTGGGACCCAAAGATAGCGCAACTTATACCTTTCTGCACGAACAAATCCTTAACTCTTCCATAAGTATCAGTTCATTATATACGGCGATAACGCAATAGAACCAATAATGCTTTTACGGCTTTGTTTACTTTCCATTTCAAAGGAAATGGCGTGGAATGGCAGCATCATTGAGGCGAACATCATCATCAACTGGTCGTAATCGGAGCACTGAAGAAGTACTTTCGTTTGCCGCTAAGTGCCAACAAAACAGTCATCGTGGTTATCGAGTTAATGTCGTTATGATTGTAATTGCTTTTGTTGTTGATGTTGTTGTTGTTGTTATTGTTATTATTGTTGATATTATTATTATTATTATATTATTATTATTATTATTATTATTATTATCATTATAATTATTATTATTATTATTATTATTATTATTATTATTATTATTATAATTATAATTATTATTATTATTATATTATTATTATTATTATTATTATTTATTATTATTATTATTATTATTATTATTATTATTATTATATTATTATTATTATTATTATTATTATTATTATTATTATTATTATTATTATATTATTATTATTATTATTATTATTATTATTATTATTATTATATACTCGCTCCTTCGGCTAAAGTTTTTTAAGACCTCCTCAAGACGTAGGATTGTTCTCTGTCTGCAACGTGAAGACCTACGCCGTCGTAAACATGACTTTTTCTTAAGTAGATGTCAACCTATTTACATATAATAATTATTTCATTACATAAGTCGAAAAATTATTTCTAGTATCTTTGATAATATAATATTTTTAATAATTTAATTTGCATAGCTGGGAATGGTAACAGCAGTGGAGGTCTGTCTGACTTATAATTAGGTAATAATTATTATAGTTATAATTGTAATTGTTATGAGGAAGAAATAATGATTGCACAATAATAATGTTATAATAATTATTATATATTAATTATGAATAAAATTATATTATTTTTCGTACCATTGATAATTTACTTACAGACAGTTTCATACTATATGTCAGGGAAATACTAAATAACATAATATAAATAATATAATTATTAATTAATTATCGAATGAATAAATAAAAGCATAAATGTTTCTTCCACGAAACGACAACCCGATGCAACTTTCATATATTTATATATCCCCATACATCCAGCTCTGGACACGTGGTGTTTCAGTGGCGCGATAAAACATGCACCTGTCTGCCTTAAGCACAACTTTCACGGAACAAACTGGTCCTAGATAGGGAGAGATGGAGAGATTATGTTGGAAAAGTGGAGGAAAAAAGGAGATGATGAGGATGAGGATGAAATGAGTGAAAGAGAGTGGGATGGGAGAGGGTATTATGAGGATCGCCTGACAATCATGAACATCTTCTCAAAACATCTTTAAGCCTTGAACTCATTATAGGATGCTTGAAATAAGGAAGACCAAAAATAAAAACAACACCATTGCGAGTGAGTAAGTGAGTGAGTGAGTGAGTGGGTGAGTGAGTGAGTGAGTGAGTGAGTGAGTGGGTGAGTGAGTGAGTGAGTGAGTGAGTGAGTGAGTGAGTGAGTGTGAGTGAGTGAGTGAGTGAGTGAGTGAGTGAGTGAGTGAGTGAGTGAGTGAGTGAGTGAGTGAGTGAGTGAGTGAGTGAGTGAGTGAGTGAGTGAGTGAGTGAGTGAGTGAGTGAGTGAGTGAGTGAGTGAGTGAGTGAGTGAGTGAGTGAGTGAGTGAGTGAGTGAGTGAGTGAGTGAGTGAGTGAGTGAGTGAGTGAGTGAGTGAGTGAGTGAGTGCGTGAGTGAGTGAGTGAGTGAGTGAGTGAGTGAGTGAGTGAGTGAGTGAGTGAGTGAGTGAGTGAGTGAGGGAGTGAACTTTGAGAACATCGAAAAATCAACACAATATAATCATCGGTAAGCCGAACCGTTTGAAGACGGGGGCAAGCTCCTCTGAGAATCTCTGTCGGAGTTCATAGGCGGATTATTAAGAAACACAAAGGGACACCAGTAGAAATACGACTCCATTTTTTCCAACTCCACGACTGAGCGATGAATGAGTGGAGGGGGGAGTGAAAATTTATAACAAAGAAGGAAAACAATTGATCCTGGAAAGGCAGATGGTGATGATGATGGTGGTGGTGGTGGTGGTGGTGATGATGATGATGATGATGATGATGATGATGATGATGATGATGATGATGATGATGATGATGATGATGATGATGATGATGATGATGATGATGATGATGACGATGATGATGATGACGACGACGATGATGATGATGATGATGATGATGATGATGATGATGATGCTGATGATGATGATGATGATGATGATGCTGATGATGATGATGATGATGGATGATGATGATGATGATGATGATGATGATGATGATGATGATGATGATGATGATGATGATGATGATGATGCTGATGATGATGATGACGATGACGATGACGATGACGATGACGATGACGATGAGGATGACGATGACGATGACGATGGCGATGACGATGACGATGACGATGACGATGACGATGACGATGACGATGACGATGATGATGATGATTGATGATGATGATGATGATGATGATGATGATGATGATGATGATGATGATGATGATGGTGATGATGGTGATGACGATGACTACGTTTCATTAGAAAGAAGTGGAAACGTTAAAAAATGTTATATTAATATTTAAATTAATGATCAACATCATTGTCATCATCATCATCATCATCATCATCATCATTCATTCCATGGAGAAGTACCAGGTATGAAACAGTACTTTTTATGGACGTCTTGTCGTGAATGATGAATCATCACCATCAACAACCATCTCATTTGTTCGACATCATCTTCCACTCGTATCAAGTACTGTAAAAGGTAAGCCGGTTTAATCATCATCAGCATTATCTTCGTCATCATCTTCGTCATCATCGTCGTCATCCTCTTCAGCCTTTCTTTTATCATATCGAAAATTATTGTTGTTGTTATATTAATAACTATTAATTATAATAATAATATTTATTATATTAAATTATAATTATATTAATAATAATATTATTATATTAATTACATATTAATAATTATAATATTATATATATTTATATATTATTATTTATAATATGTAGTATTATTTATAATATAATTTTTCTGTAAAATGTGATTTTATTTTTCTTATTCTTATTAACATTTTTAATTCCTGTAATTAGAACATCTAGGCTCCTTTTATTCCATGATAAGGCATTCGTTTTTAATGAGTCGGTTCCTTAAGAAGTCCTTATCACTATCATTACCTTCATGTCTCCTTTGACGCTTTAATGAACTGGAAGGATGAACTGCCTGTATTACGCAATACCAATTAGTGGAACTCAATTGGTTTATTATTACAAAATTATTATTGAAAAATTCAAATAACAATGATTTTGAAACTGAAAAAAAAAACAACAACAGAATTTACAGTCCCTACGAAAACCTTAATAATAATAATAATAATAATAATAATAATAATATAATAATAATAATATAATAATAATAATAATAATAATAATAAGAATAATAATAATAATAATAATAATAATAATAATAATAATAATAATAATAATAATAATATTAATAATAATAATAATAATAATATAATAATAATAATAATAATAATAATAACAATAACAATAACAATAACAATAACAATAACAATAACAATAATAATAATAATAATAATAATAATAATATAATAATAATAATAATTAATAATAATAATAATAATAATAATAATAACAATAATAATAATCATAATAATAATAATAATATTACTAATAATAATATAATAATAATAATAAACTTGTTAATAAAAATTCATCCAATTGAAAGTATTTCTATCTTGTTATTCACTCCATCATCACCTCCTTCTTGCTTTGTTCCATTGTGCTCGCGTGATCGATGGAAGGATTTACTCCAAATATTTCCACGTGGCAACCTGGAGCAGCCTACAAATCGAACACCGGTACGAATCCATTAATTATGGTTTCATCTTATTTTTTTCCACCTTAGGAGATTATCCTACTGGAGTTTCTCTCTTGGAAATACCCGGAGAGGAGCCGTGTTCGCGCGCGCTCCGGCCCACGTTAAGGCAGACGACTTAAAGCAACCGGGAGTAGAGAAAACAAAGGATCTATAAATCAAGATCATACAGCATCCTTTGTTTCCTCGCTGTTAATGGAAGGTTCCGATGATTTGTCGATATATTGAGTGCTCACAGATGTCAGGCCATTCATTGGTTATGATTGCTCTGTTGTTTACACTCGGCCAATCACAACAGGACACGTCCCACAAGAGAATAAGATCATGGATAAATTACATTACAATTTCAAGGATATCAGTTGATGTGACAAAACAAAGGCGCACTGCTAAATCCATAGGGTAAGCATAAACTTGCTTCATATAGCGCCACACGCAGAGTGTCGGAGGCGCTCCTTCAAGGCCATTTGTGGTGCATTTCAGGCTGGTTTTGAGCACGACACATCAATACAGTGTTGCCATTGCCGCCATTTTGAGGAACGCCCCCATTTGGCCAACCCGAATACCGACTAAAAACTTGTGCCATTTCAACAACTCGTCAATCAATTTGCTCGCAAAAGATCATCTTATCAAGTTGAGGCAGTGTTTTCCACCTTCTCCTCCTGGAAAAAGCTGAAATGATATCAGTGCCTAACCTTTAACCTATGGACCCTTTCTATCAATCATTCATTCACTTTTTAATTAGGATAACTAATTAAAAATAGTAACAGTAATAGTTAGTAATATTTTTTTACTATGTCGGAGAAAAGGTTCCAATGTTTAGGATTTTATCTAATAATAACAATAATAATAATAATAATAATAATAATAATAATAATATAATAATAATAATAATAATAATAATAATAATAATAATAATAATAATAATAATAATAATAATAATAATAATAATAATAATATAATAATAATAATAATAATAATAATAATAATAATAATAATAATAATATAATAATAATAATAATAATAATAATAATATAATAATAATAATAATAATAATAATAATAATAATATAATAATAATAATAATAATAATAAGAATAATAATATAATAATAATAATAATAATAATAATAATAATAATAACAATAACAATAACAATAACAATAATAATAGTTCACTTTTATGGCGCCTTATCTCTGCTTAATTGCCATTTTATTTAACTGCTTTTGCCGGCTTGGTTGAGGAAGAATGGTGAGAAAATATCTCCTGTGTTGTGCACGTGATGTTTGTTTTGTGCACGTGATGATTAGGAAATTGATGAACCCATCTACCCTGTATAGCCACACCCAATGGAGATGTTTGGGAATTTCCTTTCTTGAAGTCTTTTGGGTGCTTATGAAATTGAGCAAGTTTTTTTATTAGCTCATTGAACGCCATTTCCAGCCCCTGTGGGTAACTGGACCTTCATTGGTGTACCTTAATTGAAAGAGTAATATGAAATTATTATTAATATTAACATTAATATTATTATTATTATCATTGTTGTTGTTGTTGTGTTTGTTTTCCTTACTGAAACGTGACAATGGTGCAGTAAATCCAGCAGAGAAAGATAGACTAGCAAATGCAATCGTGATGGATGACTTGCCGACAAAGCCAAACAATGATCCTCTGAAATAATTCCATTATTAAAACAATTACAAAATATTTTTGAACTCAATACAAAAGATAAATACACTTTGAGAGTTTATTAAGTTAAATTGTATTTTCATAAGCCAGCCAGTAAACCAGAAATTTGTGGAAATAAACTGGAAAAGGGAATGCGATATTTAAAAAAAATTTACCGACTTAACGTACCAAGAACCGGCAGTAACCAGTTGTGGCAGATCAGTGGCAAAGAATTTCTAAAATCTTTCTAAGCGGGTTCAATTTTAGGCAGACTCTGTCAAATTAAGCTTCTTTTGATCTTTTTAAGGGCCATTTTTTAACCTGGAAGATGATATTTCCATTGGAAAAGCATGCCTATCCCATGAGTTAATTAAAGTTTTTTGGCATAACTCGACAATTAAGAAGCAATTGCCAAGCGTCCTGATTGGATGGCCGCTAATTGTTTTCCCTGGTAAAAGGGGGAGGTCGTTACAGAATGGCGGAAATCGAATAACTAATCACGGCCTGCCAGATCCCATGCAATGTTCTAATTGGCTGATAGCAGACGACCCTCTCTTCTATTGGTGGATTGCAAGGTTTAAATTATTAAAGTAATTACTTTTGACTAGATTTTTTATGTTTAACAAAAAAAAAATAATGAAACAAAAAATGGCTAGAACGAGACAAAAGTAAAAATTAAAAAAATTCGAGACCCTTTCAAAGGATATACAGAACAACTGGTTTAAAAAATGCACAGATTTTTTGCGGTGGTTTAGGGGATGAAGGCGAAGACGACGACGACGAAGGTGGTGATGATTTTTTTATGACTAACACACAGATGGATGATTTGGTGTATTCATTTTTTTTCTACTCAACGTCGTCATCGTCATCGTCATCGTCATCATCATCATCATCGTCATCGTCATCATCATCATCATCATCACAGGCGTCGAGCATTCTTTAGCGAAGAGGTATGAAAGGATTACTGATCTTAAACCACAACGAGGTTATTGGAGAGCGATGATGAAAATGTTGAAAGTGATGATGATGATGATGAAAATGTTGAAAGTGATGATGGTGATGATGAAAATGTTGAAAGTGATGATGGTGATGATGAAAATGTTGAAAGTGATGATGACGATGATGAAAATGTTGAAAGTGATGATGACGATGATGAAAATGTTGAAAGTGATGATGGTGATGATGAAAATGAGGAGGAGGATGATGACGATGTTGCTGATGTCGACGATGTCAGTTAAGATGAATTTCTTCA
>JAJTWR010000481.1:1075000-1077500 GCA_021613335.1 Whitmania pigra
GTTTCGACGCACCAAATTAACTGTGACATCATTTCGAAACAAAAGTGGCCCCAGGCAATAAATACTTTTGATGTATTAGAAATTATTTACGAATGATTCGTTTTTGAAGGTTTGAATATTTGGGAGTTATTTTTTTATATTTTTGTCGTAATTCATTTAAAATTTGTTCATTAAATTTTGTTTAAGCACAAAGCTAATCTCATCGGAAAAAGCAATTTTTTGAAATACTGAATTTATTATTATTATATTTAATTGTATATCATAAATATATTCGACAAGCGAGTAATATTGTAATAAATTATGATCATAAGTCGTTGAATAATTATTTTTAATTCGTAAACAAATCATTAAAAAAACAAACAGTAGTTCGAATGAAATTAAACATTTCCACTTTGAAGTGATTCTTAAATTTCAGAAATTAAACAAGAATTCGAGAAAATTAAGAAGATAAATGAATTAAATCGTCATGTTTCTAATGAATTCGCAGGAAATTCTTGGAAAAGTTTTATTTAAAATTAATGATTTTATTCATTTTTTACTTTTGGAAATGTTTGAAATTGTTTATTTTTTATTTATTAATTATTTATTATTTGTTTTTAGTTTTTGAGAATTTATTTTTATTTTTATTTTTATTTTTTTTTGATCAATTTTATTAATCATCAAAATGAAAAAAACAAATCAAACAAAAGAGACACCAATATACGGATTAATAAAGAACTCATGGATCAGCTTTAAGGAAACTCAAGCTTCCGCTAGCAAGCTGACCCTGAAATATCAATTAATTAAGAAAACGAATAATAAATAATAATAATTATTATTAAGTTTTTATTCAAAAGTTTTTACGAAAATAAAAGTTGAAAAAAAATTTAACTAAGACAGAAAGCAGTCAGCATATGTGCCATCTTTTGATTCTAAAAATTTACGACTTTCATAAATCATCAGCGGACGAAAATAAAGACGTTAAAAATTGATAAACAAGCATCTTATCTCAAAGTATTTTGCTTTCAATTTTTTGGCTTAAAAATACGAAAAATATAAAAATATTGAAACTCAAAATAAGAAAAGAAAATTAATTTAAATCGATAGCTTCAAAAAGATGTAAAGCTTTAAAATAATAACCACAGAAATAATAATAATAATAACATACATTTATAAATTTAAAGTTATTATTTAATCAACAAGAAAATTTGGTGAACGATAACAGAGCAACATGGATGAAAATCTGCGTTTAAAAAAAGCTTTCAAACGGATCTGCGGCCATCATAAAGTGGGCGATAATTCGGATCGTAAAGTTCAGAAGTAAACAAAGACAGAAGATTTTTCATATCTTTGGCCAATCAGATTATATTTCCTTGCCGATGCTTTGGAACTTTTTACTTGTGGGAATTTTGAATGTTTAAATATAAATACATTTTATTTTATTATTATTATTATTATTATTATTATTATTATTATTATTATTATTATTATTATTATTATTATTATTATTATTATTATTATTATTATTATTATTATTATTATTATTATTATTATTACTGTTAACATGTTTATTACCATTATTAATGTTAATTATTTTAAGTAGTATAATAAATATTTAGCTAATTAGATAAATTAATTAAAAAGATAATTAATTCATTATAGTCTCTTGTTAATCATTCCAAGGAGAGATATCACTTACTAATGAAATCGTTACTGTTATTAATAATAATAAATATCATTATCATCATCATCGAAATCTGGCCAATTAACCAGATACCTCACATGCACACGTCCATACTCTTAACAAAGTATAAACAAATCATACACTCTTCATTAAACACGCACAAACAAACAAACACACACACACAGCACAATCCATTACATATAGACCCGATGCCAATCTATCTATCTATCTATCTATCCATCCATTCATTCATTCATCCATCCATCTATCTGTACGTGTGAACTGCTTACTCACGCACAGATCACGGATTTGTGCCTACAAAGGCTCTGGTTTAGACGAGCACTGAGTCAGCCTGAAACGGGCGCCGATAGTTCGACTTTTCTGCCACTTTTTTCCAGGATTCCGAGTGACCTTTTAAAGGCCCCCGTGGTAACTAGATGACCTGTTGAACTGTTGACCTGATGACCTGTTGAACTGTTGACCTGTTAACCTGTTGAAATTGATAAAGCGGAGTTAATAATACTTAACCAAGAGGTATTTATAAAGTTCGCTTGTAACGGCCAATGAGTGGGCAATAACTTTTCTACTGTTGTGAAGTGTGGTTGTTGTTGAAGTTGAAGTTTTATTAAGTGTAATTAGTAGTAATATTATTAATAATAGGTTATAGTTGTGATAATAGTATAATTAAATTGGTTATTATTATTATTAATAATAATATTATTATTGTTTTTGTTTCTAATGATTTCGAAATTGTGGCCGAAGAAATGAAAGATGCACAAACAAAAAGGTATTTATTGTTTATTATTATATTTCATAATTATAATTTTGTTAACTAAT
>JAJTWR010000481.1:1082500-1087500 GCA_021613335.1 Whitmania pigra
CTGACTCCTGACTTTTCAAGCTTTTCTCAAATCTTTTCTTTATTTTTCTACCCCTCTCGCTGATGATATTTTTACTGTCTGCTTTTAATGACTGATTTATGCGGCCATCTTTTATTTTTTAAATTTTTGTTTTGTGGAAAACTTTTTAAATTGGTAACTACTGGGAACAGCTTCCTATGGTTATGTTTCGTCGTCGTCGTCACATAAAATCTTCATCATTTGTGTTTGCAGGCAGATTTACTTGTCACAGAATTATGTTAAATATTGCAACGTCATTATTGAAGATCTTTATTGTAAAACCTAACTAATACTGACCGTTACCCTAACTATTATCCAAACCTTTATCTTAACAATTACCCAAACCCTTAACCTTAACAATTCCCAAACCCTTAGCATAACTATTATCCAAACCATTACCCTAACTATTACCCCAATCCTTACCTTCACAATTACTATAGGGATATGATGTCAACAGCCATGCACGTCCATGCATGAAGATGGGTAAAATGATTCCGAGTTGAATTCCATTTCAGTTCATTTCCAGCTTCAAAAAGCAGGTGAAAACAAAAATGGCGTCTTTTCCACACTTTTATCGTTAATGGTGATGATAACTGATGATCACTGAAGACGATGACGACGACGATGACGACATTGACGATGACGACGACGATGATGACTACAGTGACGATGACGACGACGATGACGACAGTGACGACATTGACGATGACGACGACAGTGGTGATAGTGGTTTTGATAATGGTGGTGATGATGATAATAATGGTGATGATGGAATCTAGCTTAACCAAAGACTGATTTACTCCCTGCAGTCTTTAAAGCTGGAACTTGTTATCTTTGTTTGGAGATGTTGCGTGTGGCTCCATTAAGAAAATAACGTCGAGTATCTGGGCCATCATATGCCTGCAACGTGATGGATTGATTGTGCGCTGAAGGATGACGAACGCAGAGAGAAGGGCAGAGAGGCATATCTAGAAATAGGCACAGATATTTAGACGTACATAGAAATAGCCACGGAGATTTGGGTGTCCTCAGTAATAAGCAGTAATAAGACACTTGGACATTGCTTTACACAGTCACAGACACATACAATCAGCTAAACTGAACATGAAGAAATAAGTGAAACCGAAAGAGGAATTCCAGACGAGAATTTATTTATCCTTACCGCCATTTCAGTATCGCTTAGTAGGACTTTTGGGATTCCTGGATTCCAAAAACTTGCAACAGAGTATCGATTATAGCAAGAAAAGGAAAACAGGAAGGAATGTAAGGGTTAATATATGTTAATTGATACCGATGATGATGATGATGATGACGACGACGATGATGATGGTGATCAAGATGATTGATGAGCATGATAATGTTGCCAGGATGCTTCTTAATGAAGAGTTTTCAATCTCTTCAGTGGCGAAACCAAAGAAAGCGGTTATTGAAATTGGAGTGAGAAGTATTGAAGGAATGAGGGAATGAAGGAATGAAGGAATGAGGGAATGAAAGAATGAGGGAATAAAGGAATGAAGGAATGAGGGAATGAAAAAATGAAGGAATGAGGGAATGAAGGAATGAGGAAATGAAAGAATGAGGCTCTCGGAGTTCAAAAGAGTGCAGTATGTGAAATTGAACAAGTGTCGAGTGCTTTATGAGTGACATTAATGGATCTTTTGTCTCTGGCGATGGAATTTTGCCAAGCTAAAAAAAAATTGAGGAATATTCTAAAGGTCATAAAACAGACACTACGGGACTGATACTGCCCTCTGTTGCCTTCAGTCATCCTTTTATGGTCGTGTTTTTCATCCTGCAGACATTAATGGTCGATCCCACAGACCTCTACATGTAAGTCAATACTGTGGAAAGTTTAGAGTTCATGATCTTTCGAATATATCGTTCTTGAAGACTTATTAGCATTCCAGCCGCTACCATCAGCAAAGGCTTACCTATCTCTGTATAAATATCTCTAAATATCTGTGCATGTCTTTAGTCTTTTACCCTTTTTATTTGTTCTTAAATATCTCTAAATATCTGTGCCTGTCTTTAGTCTTTTACCCTTTTATCTGTTCTTAAATATCTCTAAATATCTGTGCCTGTCTTTAGTTCTTTACCCTTTTATCTGTTCTTAAATATCTCTAAATATCTGTGCCTGTCTTTAGTTCTTTGCCCTTTTATCTGTTCTTAAATATCTCTGAGTACGCGTGAGTCAGCCTGTTTAGCTTTAACGCAACATTTCCTGAAACTTCTGCGGTATTTTCGCATACATCTTTTTTGGCTTTTTCCCGCCTAAACTTGCTATCTTTATGTTCGTCATAATGGCCGTGTAAATTCTCCTCCTGTCTTCTGCGTTATCATTCTGTTTGTTCTAAAGTCTTTCTGGGTATCGCTCTTAACTTTTTTTTATGATGATGATGATGATGATGATTATGGTGATGATGATGATGATGATGATGATGATGATGATGATGATGATGATGATGATGACGGCGACGACGACGACGACGACGACGTCGACGATGATGATGCCACAAGCTCAGAATTGATGATTGAAGCAATAAATATTTAGCAGGAATGTGTGTATGTTGTATGTTATTATTGTTATTATTATTATTATTATTATGTTATTATTATTATTATTATTATTATTATTATTATTATTATTATTATTATTATTATTATTATTGTTATTATTATTATTATTATTATTATTATTATTGTTATTGTTATTGTTATTATTATTATTATTATTATTATTGTTATTATTATTATTATTATTATTATTATTATTTATTATTATTATTGTTATTATTATTATTATTATTATTATTATTATTATTATTATTATTATTATTATTATTATTATTATTATTATTATTATTATTATTATATTATTATTATTATTATATTATTATTATTATTATTGTTGTTGCTGCTATTGTTATCCTGATGAGTTGTAAAGTTTGGAAGCACGTGTCTCTTCTTCGAGAAGATTCGCGCGTGATTTCAGAACAACTTCGTAATTGGGAGTTGTGCATGCTTGATGACGATGATGATGATGATGATGATGATGATGAGGAGGAGGAGGAGGAGGAGGAGGAGGAGGATGATGATGATGATGATGACGACGACGACGATGATGACGACGACGATGATGATGATAATGATGCAAATGATGATACTGGTTATGATGCTGGTGATATCTACAACAACTTACATAGAACGTAAAATGTTCGGAGCGTTCTTGTTGAAACAATTAATTGCATTAATCACTAATCTTTACTCTCGCCTACTTTTCTCTCCTCTAGTTAACCACCCACCCACCCAATCTCCTCAGAAAACGATGAAAAGGTATTTAATTACTCCCTCGGCACTTTGTTAGGAATCCGAACTTGGCGGCCTTAAAAGCAGACGATTAAATGCTTGTCGAGGTTGCTTGATTGGTGCTTGTTTGGGGAAGAATGGTTTCACCACGAATCGTACTGATCACCTGTTGTCGTCGTCGTTATCGTCGCCGTCATCATCGTTGTCGTCATCATTATAGGCGTCATCGCCATCGTCAAGGTCATCATCATTGTCCTTGCAGTCAATGTCATCGTCATCATTAACGTCGACATACTTTACTGTAGATGTTATCATGATCTCTATAATTGCTGTGGTTATTGTCATTCTAATTATTACTTTAAATATCGTCTTCGTCATCATCATCGTCGTCGTCGTCGTCGTCATCATCATCATCATCATCATCATCATCATCATCATCATCATCATCATCATCATCATCATCATCAGCAGCAGCAGCAACAATAATAACGATAATAATAATAATAATAATAATAATAATAATAATAATAATAATAATAATAATAATAATAATAATAATAATAATAATAATAATAATAATAATAATAATAATAATAATAATAATAATAATAATAATAATAATAATAATAATAATAATAATAATAATATTAATAATAATAATAATAATAATAATCGCATATCCAATGAAATATACTCGTGGGCTATAAATCATCATTAACAGTGAATCTAGGAGAGACGTCTGCTTGTCTGTCTTCAAGACTCAACCGTGGCATCCTTAAAATCATCTGATGATAATATCTCCATGGTGAACGTGGAAAAGGTTCATCTTTTTCAAAATTCCTGGGACACGCACCCACATAAGCACTCAAGGGCAATAATGTGATCATCTCCTTTCGGTAACTTTTAGCCTTTCCAACGCGAACCCGATGATCTTTCAGCTTCCCCTTTACCTACCGTGGTTGCGTGGGTGGGTGGGTAGGTGGTCGGGAATTTCCACTTTTTAGATTTATTGCTTTCGTCGATCTTTTTTTAGCTTTTTTTTGCAAGGTTTTCGTTTGTTTAAAACATATAAAAATCAGATGAAAACAAATAGAGTGGTTATGTATACAAACGTGGTTTTATGCGTGACAGGTGAGTGTCTGGTAATTATGCATTTGTAATTTATTATTATTATACTATTATATTATTATATTATTAAACTATTTTATTATTATTATTATTATTATTATTATTATTATTATTATAATTATTTAATTAATTTAATTTTTTAAAATTTAATTATTAGTATAATAATAATAATTATTATAATTAGTATAATATAATTATAAAATATATTAGTATATTAGTTTAATATAATAAAATAATTATTATTAGTAGTATAATATAATTATAATATATATTAGTATTATTATAATAATTATTATTAGTAGTATAATATAATTATTATTATTATTATTTATTTATTTAATCTTATTTATTACTTTAAAATTACTTATTTGTTTATAATCTTTTACTAGCCCAGCCAACATAAAAAAAACAACGGACATAATAATGTTTAAAAATTCAAAATCGTTAATTTTTTTTGGTCCGCATACGGGTCTGGGATATCCCGTCAAAAATGTGGTTTTATGCGTGATTGATGATGGTCTGGTAATTATGTAATTATAATTATAATA
>JAJTWR010000481.1:1092500-1102500 GCA_021613335.1 Whitmania pigra
CTCTTGACTCAGATCCAGTTGTACCTTCAGCTGAAAAAACTGCTCCAACAAAAACAACAACAGCATCAACTCTCGCAACACTTCCAGCAGCTACTCCAGCTCCAACAAGATCTTCAGACAGCCAACAGCAATCCCAGTCAGCAACAACCACCTGTCAATTCCACGAGACCCGTTGTCATGACAAAACCGCTGGTGAAGCCAGGCCCAGGCAACGTCAACTTCGGCGACAGCAAAATCACAATCAACACAGGCTATCCGCTGTCGGCCAACTCGTCCGCTCAAGTCTGCAACCTCCTTTTGGCGGAAAAGCTGAGAAACCTGGAACAGGAAATTCTGGAAAAGAAGAAACTACTCCTCTCAGTCAGGCCACAGGCCATCAACATCATGTCACTACCTACTACGAGCTCAACGCCCATCTCAACGACTGGACAACTGCCCTCAACAACGCCTCTCGTCACCAGCAATGCAGCCAACCTCGTCGGTCAAAATGCAACCTTGAATTCCAATCTTTTCGCAAGCAATTCAGTAACCGCTGCTTCTAAGAACTTAATGCTTGGAGCTACGACGCCGTCGAAGCCAGCAGATTGTCAGAGCACCAATGGGGAAGTGGTCAGTTTTTACTCTCACTTTCCCAGTGGGACCTTCAACAACAACAATAACAACAACAACAATGGCAACAACAACAACATCAATGCCAACATGGAATACGATGATTTTATGTCAACCGACATCTCAGACACTCAAGTGAATACTGTGTCCAGTGAGCTGTCATTCGATCTTACGCAAAATTCGGATTCTTGCGACCTTCTCTCCAAAGAGTCGACGAAAAAACGTCGAAAATCTTCCACCTCGGAAAACTCGAGTTCTCTGCCAAAAAAGCAGAAATCCGTCAAAACGACTGGCGCTATGATCTTCAAGAGCTGCTCCACCCAGTCCACGAACGCCTCGGCACCGACCACGGTCCAAACCGTCGCTCCGTACTCCATAGCCACCAGCAGCTGCAACTCCAACAAACCTCCCGAGGGCACAAACACTCTGGAAAACTTGAAGGTCTTCGAGCTGAAGGTGGAATGTCGGAAAAGACATCTCTCAGTTTCAGGAAACAAGCAGAGCCTCCTCTTGAGACTTCTTCCATTCTCCGATGCAATCCTACAACAGCAACAGCAGCAACAATCTCAAGTCTCCGGTCAAACGACGGACTCAGAGGCTAGTCTCAGTTGTGGATCTTCTAGCGACGGCCTAAGCGCCAGTCAGAGCGTTGGAGAACTGGGCGCAGGGCGTCAGGTCTTGAGCAACTTAGAGGCGATTAAGATTACAGATGTTCCGTCTTTTGGCAACGCACTGGTCAAATCTACCATAACGAGAAAGTCTGTCGTTCCACTGGCTAACAAGATAGTTTCTAGTGCTTCTAATAGTCTGAACGTTTCAACTTTGGATGCGATTGTGAAACTGTCGAGCACTTTCGATGCAAACAATTATTTCAACAACAAGGCCATCAAATCGACCGGTGATCACGGCCAGGTCAAGAGTCTTGGGGACTTGGCAGCTGCCTCGACTCAGGGCGTCGAAAACACCACTGCCAACTTGGAAATCGAAAAGATTTTGTCGAGTCGTCAAATTTGCCAACTGCTTTGGGAAAAACAGCAGAGGGAGCTGCTGAAAGTCCACCTGGAATTGATGGACATGGAAAGGAGACTGACAACGGCCAGAGGAAACGTCTTCAACAAAACCTCGCAACAGTCCTCTAAGACCAACGTTCTCAACGGGAACAAGATCGCCATTGGCAACCAGCCAGAACAGCAAAATCTGGCCGCCAAACTGATCAGAGACTCGATTCAGAAATCTCTAAAGCAGGCCTCGAACCCCGGCCAGTTGCTGAACATCACGACTCTTTTAAACTCCTTGTCGGCCAATCAGCAGCCAAAAATATCCAGTTTCGGCAACAACGATCCTTTTCAGGGTACCGACCAAATACTGACTGGAAACAATTCCTGTCTGCTCCCAACGTCTGAGGAAATCCCAGAGTTTGACATCAAGGGAAGTCTTATCTCAGACGGTCTGTCCTCCAAAAAGAACAAGGAGTCTCTTCTCATCGATGACGTCATGAACGGTGACCATGACACTGACGAACAGAATTTCCAAAGCTTTGACGCCTTCAACTGCTGCGATGAGGAAGAAGACGAGGATGGAGAGAGAGAAATGGATGATGTCAGTGAGGGTTTCTGTGCCGAGGATTTGGAGACGGATGACCAACACCCGCCTCCACCTCAGTACCACGAGGCCGTCCTACTGAAGAAGGTGAGGCATTGTTCTTTTTCGGTATCTGGAGAAGTCACTGCCAAAAAACAAGTAGCATGGGGCAAATTTGTTTCAGTTTTTCACGGTTGGTTAGGTTTAGAGTTTGGGTTTGACTTAGGGTTAGGGTTTGACTTAGAGTTCTGGCTTGGCTTTGAAATTTAACTTAAGGTTTGGGTTAGAGCTGGGGTTAGGCATGAGATTTAGGTTCAGGGTACTTGTAGCAATTTTTGGACCCGCCCATTCCCGTTACCATTGGAAAGCCCGTAAAATTGGACCTAATAATAGGCGAACATTTGTTTTTTTTTTTTGGAAGCATTCAAGATTTTAACATTACATTGAGCCAAATAAAATTTATTATTAATAATAGTATTTATTAATTAATTAATTAATTATAATGTAGCTATAATAATAATTTTACAAAAATCTTTAGAAACAAATCATTATCGCATGAACAAGAATCGATGAATTACATAACAATTACATAATTACATAACAATTATCCGATGCAATTTTTATTCCTTGGCGTGGTTATTACAACCCAAAGGCGATTGTTTTTGATTGGAGATGATAAAAGCAGATTTAAAGCAAAAATATAAGATGAAGAATCTCGCATCCTGATAGGATTTATTTGTGTTTTGCCACAACAATCTCCCTCTCTCGGTAAATCACTGTTATGATTGAGAAGGCCGAGATGTTTTGAGAAATTCTCCTTTCAAAGACACAAAATTTCGAACCTAAATAGTTTTTCTCTCAATATTTTCCCTGTCAGCATTAAGATTAAGATTTCAAACTAATATTTTCTTGAAAGGGGTTGGAATATTTATTGTGGAATTTGAATCCTAAATGTAAATTTCCGCTCAATAAATGCGTCTGGAGCGTATGGCGCCAAATTGAAAACGGAACTGCTCCCGATTTCCTGCTTCTTGAACGCTTCTTGAATTCTTCTTTCAAAGACACAAAATTTCGAACCTAAATAGTTTTTCTCTAAATATTTTTCCTGTCAGCATTTAGATTAAGATTTCAAGCTAATATGTTCTTGAAAGAGGTAGGAATATTTTTCATGGAATTTGAATCCGGAATGTAAATTTCCGCTCAATAAATGCTTCTTGCGTCTGGAGCGTTTGGCGCCAAATTGAAAAGTGAATTGCTCCCGATTTCTTGCTTCTTGAACGCAAGTTTGCGGTTTTTTTTAAGCTCCCCGAAGACGTGAAAAAGATGAGTTTATCTTTCGTTTGAAGATTAGATCAAGTGTTTTGACAGACGAGAATAAAACAGTAAATCACTCCATGTTTATTTCTGAATGTGTCACTTTTATACTTCCAGTTTATTGAACGTGTGCGCCACGTTGGAAAGAGAACAAGCAAAAAATAACAAAGTCATAACAGGTATGAAGCAAGTGCCAAAATATGGCTCAGGTGTCAGAGCTACAAAGGATGGTTGAAACATCCAGCAAGTGCAGAAATTATTGGACAGCGGCAGATTTTCTTTCATCCTGTTTTTTTTTTTTATTTAAAAGTACATCTAAATTTAAAGTTCAAAAATGTGTTTTTTTAATGGTACACTATTGGGTCTAAATCTGAAAATATTGGTTATACCTGAGAACTCGTTGTAGTAATACTAAGATCATCATCAACAACTCCTAACAATCCATCCAAATTAATTTCACCACAAATCTGACTTACTTACATATTTATTTATTTATTTATTTATTTATTTATTATGCTTACTTAGAAAAAATAAACCGTTATTATCTTCTTAAAAACCACAGATCCAGGCCTTAGCCCAGATGGCCAGAAATTCGGGGCAACTTCCTCCCTATACCCCGCCGGAACAGAGCACGCCCGTTTTCCTGCCCAACTTTCAGAGCCCGACCAATCATGCTCCTTTTCCAACATACATAGATGACGACATCTACATGCTGGCTCTCAGCGAATCTTCGGACAAGGCCCAAGTTTCCATCGCTGACAATTGCCTCGGTTCCAATCTGACGGATGCTACCCTACTCATGTCAGGCGCCAACAGTGTCAACGGGGTTTTGGCGGGTTCCAACATGAGCTCCCAAGAAAGGGCCTTCTGTAGTGCCCTACAGCCCATCAGTCCGATTTTCAACAACTTTGGATTCTCCGAGACAACTGAAGCTTTGAAAAGTTCTTCGCAAACTCTTCCTTCTACTGTCGACTGTTTCTTCTCGCCTCCAATGCCGAACCTCGGCGATTCGACTCCAGACGGCGGACAGTGCAAGGCAAGCTCCAACCACCAGAATCAAGATGATGACGAGCTCTGGTTTCAAGACCAGTGGTTCGACAGCTGGGGCGTCAATGAGGAGAGTCTGACGGGCGTCGAGAACAAAGAACCTGCTCCCCTATTATCGCCCAAGTCGTCTTCGTCATCGCATTCGTCATCGTCGTCGTCTTCCTCCTCGTCGTCATTATTTTTTGACGCCTTTGTCGATGGCCAGGATCTGTTCAACCGTCCACTGACGAATCTGGTGAAACATTGATGATAATGATAATAATAATGATGATGATGATGATTGCGGTTGTGATGATGATAGTGGTGGTGGTGATGATGATGATGATGACGCTGGTGATTATTGTGATGACGATTTGTATATCTGCATATATTTGAATCGGAGTTAAATTAAGCAGAGTTTATGGAAATTGTAAAAAATTATGGATTTTAAATTGAAATTATTTAATTTTCTACTCGCTGTATATCCTTCTCGATTTATTGACGCTTTATTTTCGATGAATTTCTTCAACTTGTTCATTTTATTTAGTTTATTGGATTTATTTTTATATTTTATTTTTATTTTATTTTATTTTTGATCCTTCCTCTCACTGAGATCTCACTGTGCAGCAAACGTCGCTGTAACCTGTTTGAAACTCGTTAGAAATCATTCGTTTCTGTTGTAAAAAAAAAATTATATTCTACAGAAGAAGAATTATAAGAATTATAATAATTATATGGAATTGTGTGAATGGGTCCGTTCTTCAGACGACATCCTTTGACCAAGTGCTTAAGTATTATCGTTATTATTATTATTATTGTTATTATTATTATATTATTATTATTATTATTATTATTATTATTATTATTATTATTATTATTATTATTATTATTATTATTATTATTATTATTATTATTATTATTATTATTATTATTATTATTATTGATATTTCATTTGTAAATGTATCGGTTAGTGGGAACGCCTCCCCTTGTATTTTAATGTCCTTAACTTATTTAAATTAGATTTTCTCTGTAATTAGTTTAGTTTTTTTTTAAATTATTTCGTAACATTTCATTCAACTTGAAAATGTGGTCCTTAACCTACTGGCTTTATTCGCTATTTTGTGATACGATTTCGACATTTTGTCTCAGCTTGAAGGAACTTTTAGAGTCTAGTCGCTAGTTTATTTATTTAATTATTTATTTACTTATTTAATTCATTCATTCAACAGTCTCTGAATTTTTGATATTTTCTTTTCGGTTTAAAACAAACAAAAAATATTTTTAAATATTTATTGTTCAGGATCGTCACGCCAAATGCACTGCAGGTACAAACACGTATGATCTCTCCCGCCAATGACATTTCTGCCATTTTCCTCATCATCATCATCATCATCATCATCATCCTCATCATCATCATCATCATCATCATCATCATCATCATCGTCGTCGTCATTATTATCATCTTCATTTTCATTTTCACCATCATCATCATCATTGTCATCATTATCATGACACTTCATAAAACCAAATTCATCCATAAACGTTGAAGTCTTTCAGAGCAAGAAATTTAAATATTGAATATTTAATACTTACAAAAGCCTTTTAAATAATTTTTCCATATTTTTTTTTTTTGGTGCACATTTTTCGATTCAATCTCCAGTGATTCATGAAGAAAATTAATAATAATAATTATTATTTTTATAATAATAATAATAATAATAATAATAATATGATAATAAAACGAGAATACAACAATTTGTTTTTTTGTTTTTTTTTTTTGTATCAATAAACAAGAATCATGGAGCTATGGCGCGAATCATTTGATTGCAATCGAAATGGCAAACAAAAGATCGAAAGATCATAAAACGATGATAAATGGAAAGAGAAATGGCAGATTGTATCTTCCATTGCGGAACGATCGAAGCAATATTTCAACAATATCGAAACAATAACAACAAATTTCAAGAAAACAACAATTTTAAACAAACAATTTTAAGTAAACTCTTAAAGAAATAATAAACAATTTGAAGTAAGCTGCTCAAAAAAACTTCTTGAAACTAGATTCTCTGATTCTTTAGTAAAAATAAAACTTCTGTAGACATAATAAGATAAAAATTCTAAATTAGCATTTAATTTCAATTCCTCAAATTTAATGGAGCAATCAAAAAACAATTCATTCTGAAAAATCATAGCAGAGTATGAACTCTGGAATATGGTGTGGCAGTCAGTTGTTGAAATGAATGTTCAGAGCGCTTTCGTAGATTTTGTCTTGGCATGAGGAGCTTGCTGAACACAAACTTCCATCCAATAAATACTCCCCAAACACCCACAAAGGTACTCCCGATCTACCCAATAAATACTCCCCACCCACACACAAAGGTACTCCCGATCTACCCAAGAAATACACCTCATCCACCCAAAAAAAGTACTGCACACCCACTCAAGTCTACCCTCAACCTGAGGCAATGCTTACGTTTTAATTCTCTTAACAACTTTCACTCCATGCCTATTCACAGATTTTTAGGCACCATTTAACATCGAAGTGCTAAAAAACTTGTTAATATTTTTAACTTATTTTTTTTTCGAGTTCTTTTCGTTCAAGAAAATTAAAGCTTAAATTGATTTTTTTTTTAAATTAAAAATTAAAGCAATTCGTAGTATCATTAAGGAATTAGCGATAAATTGAACCTTTAGACGTACTAACAACAACAACAAAAAGAAAACAACAATAGTAATAATAATAATAATAATAATAATAATAATAATAATAATAATAATAATAATAATAATAATATTAATAATAATAATTAATAATAATAATAATAATAATAATAATAATAATAATAATAATAATAATAATAATAATAATAATAATAATAATAATAATAATAATAATAATAATAATAATAATATAATAATAATAATATAATAATAATAATAATAATAATAATAATAATAATAATAATACTAATAATAATAATAATAATAATAATAATAATAATAATAATATAATAATAATAATAATAATAATAATAATAATAATAATAATAATAATAATAATAATAATAATGATAGTAATAATAACATTCTTATTTATGAAAACAAAAATTACAATTAGCTTACGTTCAACTAACAGTTAACTTGAGTTCTTTAGACACAGATGATGAGAATGTCTTAAAGAGTTAATTGTTTCAGAGGAGAATCTAATTGCTTTTTCCAGGCTCCATGTTTTTGTTCAGTTCAACTTGGAATTATAATATATAATTATTTGGAATTATTTCGACTGCATGCTTTTCCCTCTTGATGGATGGTTGATCAGCATTTTTCCTGGCGTGTCTGGTTTAAAATTGTTTAGAATTTTGCTTCAAATCTTTTTTTGTATATATTTATATATTATACATATATATAATTATAATTAATATTTATAATTAATACATATAATTATAATTAATACAATTATTCACCAAACGATTAGCAGATATTTTTCAAATATTATTTGCTAAATATTTGTAAAATATATATATACAGTTCAATATACATGTACTCGTTTGAAATATTCTTTGCTAAATATTTGAAAAATATCTGCTAATCGTTTGGTAAATAATTGATAAATACCTGCTAATTGTTTCGTAAATATTTGACGAATATCCGCTAAATGTTTTAAATATTTGCTAAATATTTTCTAAATAATTGCCTATAGAACTGCTAAACGTTGTTTTCTTCGAGTTATTTTTAAAGCTTAAATTTAAAGTTGTTTTTTTGTTTTTTTTTCGTTTTTCGTTTTTTATTTCTTCAAAGTCTGAAAACATTTAGTGGAACTTTGGTGTTTATTTTTCACAGCTTTTAAAGCATCGCAGGTGCAAACAAATTAAGGGAAAAAAAAAGATCTTTTTGAAGATTTTTGGGATGTTTGGACGCACGTTCAAGCCGTTTAAATTATCCACATAAATTATTCACATAAATCATTCACATAAATTATTTGCATAAATTGTTTGCATAAATTATTTGCATAAATTATACGCACAAATTATCCACATAAATTATTCACAGACGAGATTGCATTTTTTTTTAAAGAGTTTGCTCGTGAAAAAGCGACTTGTGAAAGTGCCGAGATTATGTCGAGGATATCGAAACTTGAATCAGCTGCTCGGAAATATATCCTGGTTGCAAGAAGCAGGATGCAAAAAAGATAAAATGGGATAATTGAACTGTCTGAATATTATTATTACTACTACTATTATTATTATTATAATTATTATTATTATTATTATTATTATTATTATTATTATTATTATTATTATTATTATTATTATTATATTATTATTATTATTATTATTATTGTTGTTGTTGTTATTATTATTATTATTATTATTATTATTATTATTATTATTATTATTATTATTATTATTGTTATTATTATTTTATTATTATTATTATATTATTATTATTATTATTATCATTATCATTATTATTATTATTATTATTATTAATATTGCTAGTATTGCTTGAACAACAATTATCAAATTTTATTATATAAATATAATTATGTAATTATTATATTATGCTATTATTAATTATGTTATTGTTATACTACGATATTCATAATTGTGTATTTATTAATCATGCACTCTGTGTAGTTATAATTATTATGATATTAATATTAATTTTATAATAACGAGAAACGAAATAATGAAAAATAAGAATGAATGTTAATATTTAAATGGAATAATATTAAATAAAGCAAATAATTTTGATTAAACAATTTATATAATATTATTTAATATTATTTAGTTAACTAATTATTAAGCTTTTGAGTCGAATGTAATCTCCATCTTCATCCTTCTCATCATGACCGAAATGTAATTACTGTTACTTTCCATAATTATCTCCGAGTAATTATTTTTATGCAATCGACATAATTACTTCTGCTGTCGATCTTTTCTCGAGGCAGCTATAATTATAATAATTATTATTCTAGTTATTACTCTTGTTATTATGGTTATAATGATTATAATGAGTTATTATGATTATAATAATAATATTATTATTGTTATTATTATTAATAAAAATAATATTATTAATAATAATAATATAATATTATTATTAATAATAATAATATAAGTTTATTATTGTTATTATTGGTAGTATTATTATTGTTATTATATTATATTATTATTAATAACAATAATATAATATTATTATAATTAATTAATCACTGATGAATTTAACAACAATCTCCAATTTTTCCAAATGTTCAACTGCATTCAAACTTTTTTCGTTTTTTTTTTCAAGAAATTCCAAGAAACAACTTTTAATTATTTATCATAAGTTTCCTTTAATTCGTTTCAGGTGCCAACTTATTAAGCTTAAAATAACAGAAAAATAAATTATTTTTCCACGTTTATGAAATTCTGTGATCGCCAATGGATTTGCACCTTTATTACCGCGTACTGCAGGCAAACAATGTTGC